>CM019696.1:29500682-29588182 GCA_009760885.1 Achatina immaculata | reverse complement strand
AGGACTTTTACGATGAACCAAAAGAAGACGAAGAGATTGGAAGCAACAGAGATGTGGTTTTGGAGAAGAATGAACAGATACCTAGGACAGACAGAAAAACAAACCAAGAGATGCTCAAAGAAGTTACAGAAAAACGAAAACTGGTTAAAATGATAAGAAAAAGTTAAAGTTTCTTGGACACGTCATGACAAGATAGCAGTTAGAGAACTTGGACACGTCATGACAAGATAGCAGTTAGAGAACTTGGACACGTCATGAAAAGATAGAAGTTAGAGAACTTGGACACGTCATGACAAGATAGCAGTTAGAGAACTTGGACACGTCATGACAAGATAGCAGTTAGAGAACTTGGACACATCATGACAAGATAGCAGTTAGAGAACTTGGACACGTCATGAAAAGGTAGCAGTTAGAGAACTTGGACACGTCATAAAAAGATAAAAGTTTGAGAATTTGGACATATCACGAGAAGCAGAAGCCAACAGCCCAGTGCGTGTGCCAAAACGGCATTTTCCGTCTTTCGTCAACAAAGAACCATACACAACAAGAAGCAATTTTCCGTCTATGATTCATCACGTCCTAACAAGCAACCTACAAAGTAGAAGTCCAAACAGCACCTACAAACTGTTAACAGACCCCCATAACCTTTGGTAACCGTATATTAACCCTTTGTGTATCTTGGAAAAGGTTGCAATGACGTCATAACCATGACCTCTCCGAAACTGAGTTTAGATGAATCACAAATCCGCGGGGCAGAAGAGCAAGGCAACAACTGACGTCATTTTACGTTAGAAAACTTTCGGGCATGAAAGGAACCTAATTAAAAGAGCTGACAAGGAATGTTTATTTTAAAAACTTGCCCTCCCTGGTGGGCTGTCAAGTTTTCATATTTGGGTCATTAATAAAGGAAGTAATTAGGCTGTGTTTAAAAAAAGTGCCGCAAATAAAAGAAACAGACGGATTCAACTTTGTACATTTACAAGCAGAACTTGCGTGACTCTTGGTGTGACAAAACATGGACCGCTTATTAAAAGCACTGGAAGGATAAGACAAGTCACCACAAGACGGCTGTCTACAGCCATCTAAAGCTGAAGAAGATACTATAAATGAGATTGAGGAGGCAGCCATGCTCGTGTCCGGTATGTGCAAAAGATGTTGGTTCCCGAACACATACTACAGACCTGCAGCGTATACATAGACCTCACCGACCAGGTACGGCCCCGAGAGAAGAAGCACGGAGAAGAAACTCTGGGGGTTCGGGGGGGGGGGGTATACGAAAACCTCTTGATAACAGTGGGATCCATGGAGGCGATCCTACTGCTTGTTTAGCAAGCTGAACGGACGAAGTTGAACGCAGAAGAAGAAGAAATCGTTGTGTTGGTGCTGCTCTGTTTGTTTTTGTTGTTGTTCTTGTTGTTTTTGATGCTGCTGTTTTTGTTGTTGCTGTTGTTTTTGATGCTGCGGTTTTTGTTGTTGCTGTTGTTGTTGATGCTGCGGTTTTTGTTGTTGTTGTTGTTCTTGATGCTGCGGTTTATGTTGTTGTTGCTGATGCTGTGATTTTTGTTGTTGCTGTTGTTGTTCTTGATGCTGCGATTTTGTTGCTGTTGTTGTTGTTTCTGTTGATGCTGCTGGTTGTGTTGTGGTTTTTGTTGTTGTTCTTCTTCTTCTTCTTCTTCTTGATGCTGCTGCTGTTTTTGTTGCTGTTGTATTTGTTGTTGCTGTTGTTGTTCTTGATGCTGTTGTTGTTGTTGTTGTTCTTCTTCTTCTTCTTGATGCTACTGTTTTTGTTGCTGTTGTATTTGTTGTTGCTGTTGTTGTTCTTGATGCTGATGTTTTTGTTGTTATTCTTGATGCTGATGTTTTTGTTGTTATTCTTGATGCTGTTGTTTTTTGTTGTTATTCTTGATGTTGCTGTTTTTGTTGTTATTCTTGATGCTGCTGTTTTTTTTGTGTGTTATTCTTGATGCTGTTGTTTTTGCTGTTATTATTGATGCTGCTGTTTTTGTTGTTATTCTTGATGCTGATGTTTTTGTTGTTATTCTTGATGCTGCTGTTTTTGTTGTTATTATTGATGCTGCTGTTTTTGTTGTTATTCTTGATGCTGTTGTTGTTGTTGTTGTTGTTGTTGTTGTTGTTCTTGATGCTGCTGTTGTTTATGCTGATGTTTTTGTTGTTATTATTGATGCTGCTGTTTTTGTTGTTGTTGTTCTTGATGCTGCTGTCTTTGGTGTTGCTGTTGTTGTTTTTGCTGCTGACGTTGCTGTTGCTAATGTTGTTGTTGTTGCTGATGATGCCGGTGCTGTTTTTGCTGTTGCTTTTTTAGTTATTGTTGTTATTGTTGTCGTTGTTGAAACCTGTGGTTTCTCCGATCATGACATGTATCTGCTTGCTATTTCCATGTCCAAACTATTCCAATATTTTACAGATATTGTTTTTTTTAACTTCATTTTGTCTCTTCCTGTTTCTTTGTCCACATGTTTTCCTTGCCCGTCTCTCACGAAATACATCAGCTCGCTTCCCTCTCTCTGTCCGATAAGAGGAAATGTCATAGAATTGATAAGATAACGAAAATACTGACATTCAGAATTTGAAACCCACGTGTTTACAGAGCAGTGTATGTTTTCCTTTCTTTATGACAGAACCTGTTTGCTATTGGCCCAATGGTCCCAGATAGTAAAGGGCAGCGATCGAAGAAACGTACGGAACAATAAACAAGGGAGGTAATTTATAATAGGAGAGATTAATTTGATTTGAAATTTCAGCAAGAAGGAAGGAGATGTCTGTAAAGATTCAGATTACAAAATTCGATTGAAAAGATAATTTTTAGACCAGGGGTTGAGTCCCGACAACAAACTTAATTAGGAATATAAATATCAAACAGAGAATTAGAGAATTCTAATATTATCAAATATCGATAAAGTTTCCAAGAAGCACATATTCTTAAATGGGAATAGGAAAAATACTGTTCTTGTTTTGGATTAGGGGGTCTCACTGTATTCAAATCGTAGGTAGGACCTTATAGAGTTTTCCTGATTATTGTCTGCTGTAGGATTTTTTTAAAAAAAGAAGGGGGCACTGCACTTCAGATTCGCCAACTTTACCTCCAGATATGCGTTACCAGACTTAGCACATTCTGCCACAAACGTTTGATAGTAACAGACTGGACTACGGTGTTCCTCTCTTCTTACTCAAATTTATGATACGCTTTTTATTATAATTGCGACCATGTCGTTGTGTACCGTCTGTATAACCCACCTTGGTGCAGCATCGGTAACTGTGCATGTCTGTGAACCTTAAGTGCCGAAGGTACGTGGGGCTTCCGCAAGGGTTTTCCAGAACACCTGTCTTTTGCCTTTTTTTTTTCCTCGCTCTTGCCCAGGTGAACCCTCTATTGCTCAACATCCTCTCTGTTGTTCTTCTCCATGTCTCTTTTGGTCTACCCTTACTTCTGTTCCCCTGTGGTTTCAATCTTAGTGCTATTTTTGGTAGTGAGTTGTCAGTCATCTGGAGCACATGTTCCAACCATCGCCAGCATCTTTCCTCTCAGTGGCTTCGTCTGCATTTCTGCCAAGAAGATGTTATTTCTTATGGTGTTTGGCCAAATTATTCTTCTAATCCTTCGTATAAAACATATAGTATGGAAAGAATTCAACTTGTTTTCTACGGTTTTTGGTGATTTTCCAGCATTCACTTTCATAGAGTAGTACACTTAGAACATTACTCTTAAATTTTCTGATTTTTGTCTTCATGTTTAGTTTTTTTAGATTTCCATATAGTCTGCACTGCGTTTGTTTTTGTTTTTCTTTTGTTTCCTTTTCTGTAGCATTCTGATGGTTTTTCTTACAGGATAGGATTGCTGGCCCTGTGCCGAACCCTCCTTGGTCGCGATCAACTCTGAATTAGTATTCTCTATTCAGATCATTCTCTGGATCTTTTCCTTTGTCGAAATATCACAATGTAGTAAGCAAGCAAGTCCGGTGCTAACAGTAGGACAAGGAGAAGTTTACTGGTTGTAACTTGATGGTGGGTACTAGATGTATGATAAATACATTGAGTAATATGTTGTATTACAGGTTTTCAGCTCAGCCAACGGACAGGCCATATTAACTGATATAAAGCTTCCATTCCAGACAAACAGGTGAACGAGACTTCGGACGAAACATTTCGACAATTCTCAGAGCTCCTAGTACAGCCAAAAAAAACTCCATAACAAAGAGACAAACACATCCTCACTGGTCAAGCGTCCATTTCGTTTTCCATCATTAACTTAACACACATCGCTACATAGCAGGCTTAAGCTTAATTTACGTGCTGCCCGTTTCTCGGACCCGAAGACAGTCGCTCAGGAATGCAACTCGGAAAATGACTGATTCAATGAGTATGATCCGGAAGGTCGAGGCAGGTTCTGTACGCAGGCAGTGGCTTGAGTCATTGCAGAAATCAACGATTCGCAGAGCCACCTTCATCTATGTTCCTGGCCACGTGGGCATCTAGGGAAATGAGAGAGCTGATAGACTGACTGGCTCTGCCGTCATTGCAGATGGACAACCACTGGATCGAGCTGATATTGTTAACTCGCTCAGAGAGACAGACAGAATGGAGGATTCCGAGGGCAGTGAATCTACATCGTTACTCAGACTGAGAGAGCTGGTAATACTGATCGATACGGCCAGGAACGAGAGACATACTGGACATGCGAGACAACTGGTCAACCAACACAAGGCAGGCACTATCAGCCACTGGACGCTGATGGATATGTTGAGGATAAATCTGATATCATGTGCAACATTTAAGTTACGATGATCAGTGTCTGATCAAGACCCTATACAGTCTTCCTCTTTGTATTCCCTGTAACAGTCTCTTTAAATATTTCAGTCCCAAAGAAAGGACTTTTTTTCCTTTTAAGTTACTGGAACCTACGAAGATTCTTCTTTTTGGGTTAAATCAGAAAATAAAAAGTCTTAGAAGACTGAAAGAAACTGTTCTTAAGATTAGTAAGGTTGTGACCACCAACATACTGTTGACTTGCTTGCGTGGATTTGGAGAACTAAAGCTGCCCTGGAACATATTCTACATGTACGCAGTTGCCCCTGGTACCAAGCTGCGAATGAGAAAGCAAAATCCGTTCCTAAAAAACTCATGTCGAAGATCGTTGTGTCAGACCGAAAGCAGCAGATATGGCAGCCTAGTTGTGTATCGTGACAGAATATAATTGGCTAGAAGTAAGAATAACATATACAAGATTTCAGCAGGGTATTTCCATACAACAAGATGCTTGCTCTTCATAACCATAAACTCTTCATTTCACAAACCAACAAAATAACACCAAAAATGTGCTTCAACTATTTACAAAAATGAAATTAAAAACAACAAAAACTCTCCAAATGATAAAACAGTATTCCGTAAAATCTGCCATTCCGCATAATACTGGGCATAAAAAGAAGTGAATAAGCGTTCTTGTACCAGTCGTTATAGTATTTTGTCAGTGAAGAGTTTAAACATTTACATTCTCATATTCATAGGGAAGTCGGCATTTCATAAAGTACTTGCTCTCCGGACTCTTAAAAAAAGGATAATTACGACCAGTTTCGTATACCATACTAAAGGTCACAAATCTAGCTATAATCTTGGATGTTTACATTGCAACAACGTTTTGTGATACAGGGTGTCCCAGGATTTTGGATGAACGAATCAAATGTTCAAATGTCTGACTATCATCATCATCATCATCATCATCGTACAGCTGTATATTAAAATGTATAAACTAGGAAAAAAGTAGGGACAGCTTTATTATTTAACGATTACAAAATAATAAAGCTCTTCCTACTTTTTTCCTAGTTTATACATTTTGGTATCACAGCTTTACTGCAGTGCTTTGTGTATACTTGTATACCTACACACTAATTATTGTGTACATATAAACTAATTATTGTGTACCTATGCACTAATTATTGTGTACCTATACACTAATTATTGTGTACCTGTACACTAATTATTGTATAACTATACACTAATTATTGTATACCTACACACTAATTATTGTTTACCTATAAATTAATTATTGTGTAGCTATAAACTAATTATTGTATACATATACACTAATTATTGTCTATCTATACACTAATTATTGTGTACTTATACACTAATTACCTATACACTAATTATTGTATACCTATACACTAGTTATTGTGTACCTATACACTAATTATTGTGTACCTATACACTAATTATTGTGTGTACAGATGTATGTATTTCACGAGGCAGGCGAGGATTTTTATTAAGTGAAGGGAGATGGCAGTAGAAGTAAAAGAGTAGAAGAGAAACTGTTTGGATATCGATTCTGCTACTGGCACCAGAGGCTGTGAGAGGTGCATCCAGCCGGTGCATGGCTCTGGTACCAGAGCACGGCAACAACAACAACAATAGCAATAACAGCAACAACAGCAACAGCCAAAGTAACAACAACAATAGCAACGACAGCAACACTAACAGCAGCAGCAGTAAGAACAACAACACCAACTACAATAGCAACAATAACAACAACTACAACAGCAACAACAGCAGCAAAACAACAGCAGCAGCAACAACAATAGCAACAATAACACTAGCAAAAACAAGAACAGTAACAATTACAACAGTAGAAACAATAGCAACAACAAGAAGAGCAAATACAATAACAATAGCAACGGTAACAAAAATAGGAATAACAACAGCAACAACAACAAAACAACAACAACAATAACGGCGGCAACAACAACAGCAGTAACAACAACAAAAACGTGAACAGCAACTAAATAACAGCAACAATAACGGCAACAGCAACAAAATTAACAGTAGCAGCAGCAATAACAAAAGCAAAACAACAAAAACAATAATAACAACACCAGCAGCAACAACAACAAAAGCACCAACAAAATCAACAACAACAGTAACAGCAACAACAACAACAACAACAGCAGTAACAACAACAAAAACAACACAAGCAACAAGAGCAACAAAACAACAACAATAGTAGCATCAACAAAAACAGGAACAGAACAACAACAATAACAGCAACAACAACACAAAAATAATAGTAGGAGCAACAATAGCAGCATTTATGCCATTAAGTCGCCTAGAGGAGGTATTGATATTAATGCCTACGTTTTCCCTAGACCTATCTACTTACCAAAGATTACTCTCCGGTCTGTAGAAAGGTCTAGGAAAAAATACGCATTATTGCAATATTGTATTATTGTTATTGTATTATAAAAAATATTTTCAGCGTTATGTGTCACCTCCTTTCTTTCCTCCCCCAGGTACACAAGAAGACAAGGTACCCGTTTCTACAGTTAGGTAACTGAGTCGCCTCCAGTCGGAATCCAAATACTGACCTGTGCATTAGAGGCTAGTGCACTAACTACTAAGCTACTCAGACGATGAAGAAAGATACATAATAAAGTATTAAATCGCCGGGGATGAGAAAAGCTAAACGAACTTTAATGATCATTATCATGATAATAATGAAAAAAAAAGATAATTAAATTTTGTTCAACTTTGCAGGTTTCTGGCGGTTCATTGTTTTAATATTTCTATTATTTTTCACAGAAACTGAATATACAGGACTATGACCGAAGATTAAGAAAATAGAAACGATGGTCTTGTCCAAAAAGAAAAGCGCACCAGAATGCAACGTTAAAAAAATCAAAGGAATATCATTAAAACAAATTGTTTTTATAAATAGGAAACAAGGAGGCTTTCGCAGGGCAAAGTAAGAGAAGACAGTTTTGTGGGATTAGACCTCGAAAAAATCGTAGACAAAGTACTTCGGTGAGACATGAAAGAAAGAAAAATCACAAGAGAATTACCTGGGATTCGAACCACGATTAGGTCCAGTCTTACAAAACTGTGTTCTCCTACTTTACAGTACGAAAGCCTCGTTGCTTCTTATTTATAAAAAAAATTGTTTCTGAAACTATACCTGAAACTAACTTCATGTAATAAATATTCATTCGTTTGTTATTGTTGTTAAAGTATGCACCAGACATGGCAGGAGACCGTGTGTATGTTTGTCTAAATTTGGTACCTGCTAGAGAGACTGAATCTAAGCTACGGAATTTCTGTGTCACGACCTCGTTTCTTTCCGGGTGTCACGATCCTCGTGTCGACTGAACAGTTACTAATGAATTCGCTTTCAAACACCGTTTTTTTTTTTTTTTTGTGTGCGAGATAGGTCATTTCGGTGGTACTCTGTTCTCTTGTGGTTAGACGGCTGGCCGTCCTACCGTAGTCAGTGGTTCGAATCCCAGTAATTCTCCTGTGATCTTTCTCTCTCTCACGTCTCACTAAAGTGCTTTGTCTACGATTTTTTGGAGGTCTAGTCTTACAAAACTGTGTTCATTTATTTTAACATTAAAACAAGTACAGAAATGTAAGCATCATGACACATGAGATGGTAGAAGTGCCACAGAGGTAAAAAAAAAACTATATGTCACTCAAAGGCAGCATTTCAGAAAATGACATCTATTTTGTGCATTCCATCTTTCTCAAAGAGATATTAGAAAAAGTGTCTTGAGATGCTATATCAAGCCAGTATTACTACAGCATATAGGAACAAATCATGGTCATTAACAAAAAAAATAACAAGAGAGGATTAGAGGCAACAGAAAAGTACTTCCTACGAAGAACTTTAAGAAAACCACGGACAGCTAAAAAAAATAACAAATGAAGTGTGCCTAAGAAAAGCCAATGAGAAATGAACCTTAATAAACACACAACAGGGGAAACAGTCTAGGTTCATTGGCCACTTAATGAGATGAGGAGGGATCGAAAATATCGTGACAGCAGGAACAAAATGAGAGGCAGAAAAGGAAGAGGTAGACCAAAAGAGAGAAAATCTTAGATGGCTAGACAAGATGGCACGGAAGATGCACAACAATAACATGAGGGAAAACATGAAAGATCAGAAACTGTGGGGAGACATGATCGTCGACGCATCCAGGGACGGCAAACCATGCATGTTGACGATGATTATTTTTCAATACTTCCACCCGCAGTATATGTCCAGGAGATTCAAGAAGCAACAAACAAGCCATCTTGACGAAACATGCACTCCTGACGCCGAGAAAAGAATATCACAAATTCTCAGGGAAGTTTCACAACATCGAAAAGGTAATTTTTCACAGCAAACTTTCCAGAGACTGAAAACTAAAATCCCTAAAGAACCGAACCATCAAGAACTCTTTTTGACATTTCATAAGAAGGATTGCTCTTTACCCGCTGGGAAGCTGAAAGGTGATGGAATCTGAGAGACATTATCTTTTCTTTCTTTCTTTCTTTCTTTCTTTCTTTCTTTCTTTCTTTCTTTCTTCACCTTGCATATTATGTCCAAAACCTAACGTGGAATATCTGTGACGGAGTTAAAGTTGTATGATGAATGGCATACTGTTGGACGTACGTGCGTGCCCAATTTTTAATCTTTTGAAAATTTAAGGTTTGTTCATTCATTCATTCATTCATTCAATCATTCTCTTCACTTGCTTCTTCAGCAAGGCGTTGATTGCATTATGTCGGTGACCGCTGGGCGCCGTCCAGGGCTGGAGATAACCGACGTCGGCTCGTCCTATTTTTAGAACCAGGTCAGCCTCCCTCACAGCCATCTCTACTCACTCGGTCAGACGTATGCAGGATGCACCAGTGGGAAGTGGACCGGAACATTGGTCATCTGTGGTTCACTAATCCCGGGACTTTGAGTCGTTTACCGTTGACCCACCTTCATCTTCGCCCCTGGAAATGATCTAAACAGGCTGATCACGTGGCACGGAGTAAAAAAAGGGGGGGGGAGAAAAACAGGCACCCTGATTGGTTAGAAATACCAAGGACACAACGAAGTAGATAAGCACGAACTTCTCCACTTATTGGCTGGGTATTTAATGAAGTCCTTAAGTCCTCGAAGTCCATTTAAGGACTTCATTAAATACCCAGCCAATAAGTGGAGAAGTTCGTGCTTATCTACTTCGTTGTGTCCTTGGTATTTCTAACCAATCAGGGTGCCTGTTTTTTGTTGGTTTTTTTTTGTTCATTAAGGACTTCTACAATGGATATGTTTGTGCAGCCAAGACAGAAGAAGGGATGAGTGAATGGTTCCAGATTGAAACAGGCGTGAAACCAAGGATGTATACGGTCTCCTTTGCTTTTTGGGATTACAATAGACTTCATAATGAACAAATGCTGCACAGGTAACACAGGTTACTGGATACATGGGACCCAAATAGAAGATCTTGATTTTGCTGATGGCATAACTCTTATCAGTAACAATGTGAATTCCATGCAAGAAAAATACAGATAGCCTGTCTTCACTGGCTAGCAAAATAGGACTTGAAATTAACAAGGACAAAATAAAAATAATGAAAATTCCTATTAATCAAAATGGAAAAATACACGTAGACGGGACAGATATTGAAGAAGTCAATCAATTTGCATACCTTGGCAGCTACATAGACCAGGATGATGACACCAGAAAGGAAGTTAGAATTAGAATTGCAAAAGCAGCATCGATCTTCGAGAATCTTGAGAACATATGGCATTCAAAAGTAATAAGCACAAAAACCAAGTTAAGACTATTCAATTCAAATGTAATATCCACCCTCATTTATGCATGCGAAAGCTGGAAAACAACTAAAGAAATAGACAAGAAATTAGACTCTTTTGAAAACAAATGCCTAAGGAAAATACTCGGCATCAAGTGGAACGAATTCAAGAACAATGCAGAGATAAGACAGATGACTGAACAACAACCAGTCTCATGGGTGATCAGGAAAAGGAGATGGACATATGTTGGTCACGTGATGAGAAGAAACGATCAGAGAATCCCAAAACAAGCTATAAAGTGGAACACAACAGGCCAAGAAACTCTGAAGAGAACATTGTTAAGAGAGGCCAAATTAACAGGCATAAAATCCCTTGATGAGGTTGAAAAGGTCGCCGAAGACAGGAAAAATTGGTGAACTACCTTGCGAGCCCTATGTGACGTTTAACGGCACGGGAAGGATATAAGATATAAGGTAAGATTTAATGAATGAAATGAAAACTCTCCAATACCATTCTTTGTCACTAACCTCGTCACGATGCAACTAAAATTAGCCGTTTGCGTATCTTCCAGCAACCAATCAAATTCTTCCTTTCTTATAGCCAGATGAAGCAATTTATAGGGATTTATAGTCTGGGAGTGTGAAGATATCAAAGAATGAAAGATTGAAGTGAAAGACTGAAAATTATAACCCACATGGAGGAGAGAGATAGGGACAGAGGGGTACTGACAAAGATGATATACTTCATATTTGAGTGACATTTGCTAAGATATTTTGACCAAGTGTCTCCTGCTTTAGCAAGAATTGTTTGAGTCATTTTTCTTCTTCGTCCTTCCAGCAACTTCTGCCTTGAGTATGTCTTCAAGGTTTCGATACAGTGATTCTCAAAATAGGGAGGAAGGTGAATCCATGGCAATGTTCTCTCTAAGGTGTGAGGCAGTGTATGATGATGATGATGCTGCTGCTGATGATGATGATGATGATGATGATGATGATGATGATGATGATGATGAAAGAAAGAGAAAAGGAAGAAAAGAAAAGGAAGAAAAAGATGATTTAGAAGAAAAGAAAAAGCAGGGAGAAAAAGATAATAAGACGAAATAAAGTAATGATGAAGTCTTTCGTACTTGGATAAGAAAAATACATAATAATTCATTGGATACTTAAAAAGACAGAAACTGATGAAAAACAACGAAGAAGAAGAAGATTGCTGATTTTTAAAAAAGTGTCCTTGAAGGGAAAGAGAGTTTTACCCGCTCGATTAAAACTCGGCCAAAAATTAGTTCACGAAAGCTTTGTAGAGTTTTGCATGAGAATCTAGAAATATTTTAAAGAAAAAGGCAAGACACAAACATTTTAGGATACAGTTTTTAGAAACTGAAATTTTGCTGGATAGCGTATGCAGCAAAAAAGCGGAGATTTCTAAAAATGGAGAGAAATGGACAGAAAAAAAAGAAAAATCTAGATATTCGAAGTTCTCAAAAAAAAAAAAAAAAGAAGTTCTGCCTTTGATCGAAAGTGCTTTAGATTCTTTAAGAGTGTTCGTTGCTCTGTGTACGTACATTCTAACTGCCCCTATGTTGTCATCATACTATAAGCAAGCTATATAAATTGCTTTTTTAGTTTTATGAAATTATACGTATTGATCATATGTTTAGATAAAGTGATTCTGCATTTTTAAAAACTCACCATTAAGCTGCAAAACAGTGCTGTCTGCGGCAGTAATGATACAAAATTAGAGAGGCATTGTGTCGGATAGGGAGTGACTTACAGAAGTGTATTAAAATCTCAGAGTAGACCTAAAAATCGCGTTCTGTAGCATAATTTACAACAATAAAGACATAACTGGGTAACACTGTAATCATTGTCTCTCACAGTGGGCGATAGTCCGGTCCTCTTTCTTTTTTTTTTTTTCGAGGAGGGGCACTTTTTTTTAGAGAGAAAGAGAGAGAAAGGGTGGGGGGGGGGGGGGGGGGGAGGCGGGCGCTAGGCAGTGAGGAAAAAGAGGGCAGCGAAAAGAAAATGTTCTTTGCACGCTTCGGAGACATAGAGGTGATAGCTGAGGAAGGCTTGGGAAACGCTGTTTAAGACAAACTGAAAGTAGCACAAAAGCATGTAAATTAGAGGAAGGGCAAACATAAAGTTTAAGTGTGTGGCGGCTGAGGTTTCAAGGACTATCATCCTAAGATGGCATGGCCTCCCCCATAAGATAGTGAATGTAATCAAAGCCCTATACGAGGGTTTTCAGTGCAAAGTGATCTGTGGAGAACATACCTAAAGCAGCTTTAGGGTACAAACAGGAGTGAACCAGAGATGTGTACTATCACCAGCATTATTGATCTTGGCAGTAGACTGGTTAATGAAGGAGGCAACATTAGACAAACGCAGAGGATTACAATGGACCCTTGACACAGTGCTGGAGGACCTTGACTTTGCGGACGACATTTGTTTACTATCAACCAACTACAAAGATATGCAAGATAAAATAAACAAGCTAACACAGAATGCAAACAACATAGGACTAAAGATCAACGTAGGAAAGACAAAGTTAATGAAGCAAAATGTGAACAACAGAAATGTGCTCAGAGTAGATAGCAAGTTAGTGGAGGAGGTCAACGAATTTACATATCTTGGCAGCAGAGTAGTAGAAAATGGAGACAGCACAGAGGACATCAACAGCAGACTTACTAGAGCAAACCAGGCTTTTGCAATGCTGCAGACTATATGGAAATAAAAAAAAACTAAACATGAATACGAAAATCAGGATATTTAAGAGTAATGTTCTAAGTATACTACTCTATGGAAGTGAATGCTGGAAAATCACCAAAACCATAGAAAACAAGTTGAATTCTTTCCAGACTAAATGTTTACGAAGAATTAGAAAAATATTTTGACCAAACACCATAAGAAATAATATTTTGATGGCAAAAATGCAGATGAAGGCACTGACAGCAATTATTGAGGAAAGACGCTGGCGATGGTTGGGACATGTGCTCCGAATGACTGACAACTCACTACTAAAAAATACCACTAAGATGGACACCACAGGGGAGCAGAAGTAGGGGTAGACCAAAAGAGACATGGAGAAGAGCAACAGAGAGGATGTTGAGCAATAGAGTGCTCACCTGGGCAAGAGCAGAAAAAAAGGCAAAGGACAGGCGTTTGTGGAAAACCTTCGCGGAAGCCCCATGTGCCCTGGGCACTTAAGGTTCTGAGAGAGACCTAAAAATCACGTTCTGTAGCATAATTTACAATAAAGACATAAGTGGCGGGCGGTAGGCAGTGAGGAAAAAGAGGGCAGCGAAAAGAAAAGGTCCTTTGCACGCTTCGGAGACATAGAGGTGATAGCAGAGAAAAGCTTGGGAAACGCTGCTTAAAACAAACTGAAAGTAGCACAAAAGCATGTTAATTAGGGGAAGGGCAAACATAAAGGTTAACTGTGTAGCGACTGAGGTTTCTAGGACTTGGTAGTTATATAGACAGCCTAACACGTCCATCTTGATTTCCTATGTTTCGAACACATGAGGCGCAGAAAAAAAATTAATCAGAAATCGTTTAAAAGAGTCAATGTTCAGGATGCAAGAGAAGAGACACCGGAGCACGGTCCAGATGTGAAGGATACTATCGAAGAAAAGATAGATATCCTTTATCTATTTATATATCATCAAGACAAGATACAGGATCGCCGGACAACTAATGCAGTCATGATAGCCACTGAAGTCATGCTAGATGATGATGATGATGATGATGATGATGATGATGATGATGATGGTGATAGCACAACAGTAATATATTTTTATCACCTGCTTTATAAATATTCCGACATTATTTTTCCTGCTTTTCTCTTATCCCCAGCCGAAACATGACCGCTCCTCGACTTACCCCCGCTCGGAAATATGTGTGCTCATTTTACGAGCTTTTCTCTTAAAGAAAACCTGACGTTAATCGAGGAATGCCCGTCCGCTTCTATAGTTAAACGGAATAACTGCCGGTAAATATGCTGTAATCATTGTTACAGATTTTACAATATGCGTTATTAGTACTGCTGCAGGTACAGCTGCCAGCTGTGATGTATGTATGCATCCATCTGTCTGTCTCTATCTGTCTGTTCTATCTGTCTGTCTACAAAAGACGTGTCTAAACAAGACAGATGGACTGCGGCGTTTGCTAATCAACATTTTACTGAACAGATCAGCTCATGATGTTGCCAGAGGAAGGCAGACCCAACGAAACAGTGAAATGTGGCCTGCCTGTGCAACACTGGGGGGGGGGGTGGTCCTGTAAGTGCAACACTAGGAGGGTCCTATCGGTGCAACGCTAGGGGAGTCCTGTCGGTGCAACAATAGGAGGGTATGTCGGTGCAACACTGTAGGGTTCTGTCGGTGCAACACTGTAGGGTCCTGTCGGTGCAACACTAGGAGGGTCCTGTCGGTGCAACACTAGGAGGGTATGTCGGTGCAACACTGTAGGGTCCTGTCGGTGCAACACTAGGGGGTCCTGTCGGTGCAACACTAGGAGGGTATGTCGGTGCAACACTAGGAGGGTCTTGTCGGTGCAACACTAGGAGGGTCTTGTCGGTGCAACACTAGGAGGGTCTTGTCGGTGCAACACTAGGGAGTCCTGTCGGTGCAACATTAGGAGGGTCCTGTCGGTGCAACACTAGGAGGGTTCTGTCGGTGCAACACTAGGAGGTCCTGTCGGTGCAACACTAGGAGGATCCTGTCGGTGTAACGTTAGGTGGGAGCAGTGCAAAACCCGGGGGGGGGGGTTCCTGTAAGTGCAACACTAGGGGGGGTCTTGTCGGTGCAAAACTAGGGGGTCCTGTCGAGGCAGCACGGGGGATCCAGGTGGCCCTTTTAACTTAAAGGATGACGCTGTTGATAAAATCAGAATAGGTAACCAGTAGGATCAGCGAAGGAGAGGAATAAACATACAGACAGACGGAGACAGACAGACAGATACAGACAGACAGATACAGACAGATAGGTAGACAAACAGACAGAGAAAGACAGAGACAAACAGACAGACAGTGACTGACAGACAGATACAGACAGACAGAGACAGACAGACAGATATAGACAGACAGACAGACAGATAGGTAGACAAACAGACAGACAGACAGAGACAAACAGACAGACAGTGACTGACAGACAGAGACAGACAGACAAACAGACAAACAAACAAACAGATAGATAAACAGACAAACAGACGGACAGACAAACTAACAGACAAACAGACAGACGGACAGACAGACAAACAGACAGGCAGACAGACAGACAGACAAACAGACAGACAAACAGGCAGGCAGACAGACAGAGAAAGACAGACAAACAAACAAGCAGATAGATAGATAGATAGATAGATAGATAGATAGATAGATAGATAGATAGATAGATAGGTATTGAAAAGGAAAAAAATTAATATCTTCAATCTATTTCATATTCTTGTATATTTAGGGGGTAAATATTTATCTTTAATATAAATTAGTTTCTATTTAGTGTAAAATAAGAAAAAAAAATTCATGTTTAATAGAAATAGTACAAATCATACAACGGAGTAAAGGATAGATAGATAGATAGATAGATAGATAGATAGATAGATAGATAGATAGATAGATAGATAGATAGATAGATAGATAGATAGATAGATAGATAGATAGATAGATAGATAGATAGATAGATAGATAGATAGATTTTCCAAAAATTCCTCTCTGTAGCCATGTAGCCGCTACCTCCGTTAAATTATCTTCAAAACTTCTGTTAATTTAGCTTCAAAACTGTAAAAAATAATTTTCAAACACCTTCCAAATTACTAAACGTATAAATATACACGAGGCCGCTGTAAAGGGGGGAAAAATTTGTCACAAACAATTAGAATTATTCTAAAAGCTATATTCAACGAAGTTTCGTTTTTCGTTAATTACTAATCCTCACTTCCGACTTTTAAATATACTTTTATTATAGAAATGAGGTTTCTATACTAAGTCCATCCATTACGTTTCGCTATTACCAACGGAAAATGAGAACTTTTTATACTTTAGTACAAATCAAATGAGAACTACTGCTGCGACCGAGGAACAAAGTGTGCCATACAATTGGCTTGTTGCCTGTTAGAGGATCTGCGATCTTCAAGCGATACGTTAGTAATAGATTTTAATGCTTAAATACTGGGATAACCGGCGTGTGATTAGGTGCAATGGATGTTTAATAACGTGGCTCGAGAATGGGAGAGTTTAAAGCGTATTGATTTGTCATTTATGGTTAAAAGTAGGACTGGTTTATATAGTAGTGACTCCTTTTTTTTAAAATCTGTCTATCTGTCTGTCTCTTTGTTTACCTACCTAACCACTCACCCACCCACCTTACCTACCCATCTTCCTACTTACCTACCTACCTATTTACCTGCCTACCTATCCATCTACCTACCAATACACCCACCTATCTATTTACCTATCTACCCTATTACCTACATACCCACCTACCTACCTACGCTATTAGATACCTTCCCACCTACCTACCCTATTGCCTACCTACCTATCTACTCTATTACCTACCTAACTACCCACCTAATTGCCTATCTACCTACCTACCTATCTACTTAATTCCCTACATATCTACCCACCTACCTACCCTATTACCCACCTATCTACCCACCTACTTTATTACCTACTCACCTACTTACCCCAATACCTACCTACCAACCTACCCACCTACCTATTTACCTACCTACCCACCCATCTACCAACCTACCTGCCCACCTACCTATCTAATTACTTACCGATCTACCTACCTACCTACCCACTCACCTATCTATCTATCTATCTATCTATCTATCTATCTATCTATCTATCTATCTATCTATCTATCTATCTATCTGTCTGTCTGTCTGTCTGTCTGTCTATCTGTCTGTCTATCTATCTATCTATCTATCTATCTATCTATCTATCTATCTATCTATCTATCTATCTATCTATCTATCTGTCTGTCTGTCTATCTATCTATCAGCCTGTCTGTCTGCATGCCCCTCCGTCCGTCCGGCCGTGCATCCATCTGTCTGTCTGTATCTTATTTACCTAAATTGTCTCCCTGTCTGTGCATCTATCTGTCTGTCTACACGTGTATCTTTATACCTTTTTCTATATAGATCTAGCGCCCTACCTGCCTCAGTGCTGTACCATAAAAGCAAAACTACAGAAAAAAATAAATGTACCAAAAAATCGAAAACCAATATTTCACCCACATGGAAGTCTCGGGGACTTGTCTGAAGTGGATGGAAATGAAGTGGCAAATCTTTAGACTGACAGGGCAATGCTCGTAAAGAACCGAATTGGTACGTGCGACAGGAATTCAAAGTCTCCAGGCCACGTGGAATACAAAATAAGACCACATTTAAGAGCTTTATTAGATACGACCGGAGCATATACTTAAGTTAGAAATGACCTGGTCACAGTTCATTTGATGGCGATTATGTTTTAGGTGAAATTCTGAGGACAAGTTTTGTTCAAGGTGATGGGGAAAGACAGCTTGTGGCGTATCGTAGGGAAAGTGTATTCTGTTGGTGGGGAAAGTTCTTTTATTTAGCGAAATCTGAGAAAGATTTCTTTCGATGAAGTACGGAAAAGTTTTGTAATTTATGGACAATGGGAAAGGTTTACTTTTGCAAGCTGTAGTGGACATTTTTATTTGTGGACAATGGGGAAGGTTTACATTCATGAGCTCTGGTGGACATTTTAATTCGTGGACAATGAATAAGGTTTCCTTTCGTAAGCTGTGGCGAACATTTTTATTTATGGACAATGAATAAGTTTAATTTCGTAAGCTCTGGTGGGCATTTTTATTTGTGGACAATGAATAAGTTTAATTTCGTAAACTCTGGTTGACATTTTTATTTGTGAACAATGAGAAGGGTTTCATGTAAGGAATTTATTATATCTGCGACATTATTTTCAAATATGGATAGCCAGCAACAATATGGTCAAACCATTCTCACAGTGTCGCATGCTCCTTTGAAACAGTCAAGCCGCTGGATCTCTGAGTTGGTGAATGTTAAATCAATAATTTTAAGCTGAATGATATGTAAGAAAGTCAGAAATAACGATGATCTTACATAGGGGCATCCGCCTAGGTTTATGTAATCATGTTAACATAGCATCCCCCCCCCCCAAAAAAAAAAAAACAACAGACATTTCAAAAGATTCTTTTCCGTTAAAGTCTCCAGTTCGGGATTTAAGCCACGAACGTGACTTTGCTAGACCACCGAAAATAACCGCAAAAAAAATCCAAGTTTCCCAAACCTGGACATTTCAGCCAATCATTTTCTCCGCCGTGCGGCGCCACGCTGTTTCCTTACGGCCGAAGAGCGGATTGTGATATGCCCGGGCACGCGAATGGCACAGGCAATCCCAGCCCTTTCTGCTCTGTAGCTGCCGAAGACTGCGTAGAGGAGACTCCTGCGTTGTCAAGCTTCTGTAGAAGTCACACATTGTAAACTTTAGGAGTACAATTAAGAAGAAGTGACATTATACTGCACTTATTTTTTAAAAAATGTAATTATTTTATTGTATAAATCGGTATAAAAGTGCAGTATTTTAAATCACATATAAAAGATCTGTCATTCTGATTTTTATAAACGCAATATTTGTGCTTCTTTTGCCTTTGGGGATCTGTCCTACGGTTTTCTTATCTAAATCATGGTTTTTTTTAAAATGTTCGTTAAAGGTGTCAATAAGACACCGGTGATTGTCTGAACGAAGCAAAGACACCAGTAGAGGAAAATGGGCAGCGCGAGTTAAAAAAATCTCATTGTCTGTGCTTGATGATTTTCCTAGAAGTTGACAAGAGACAGGACGCGACGCGGAGATTTTCGGACAAACTAGAGGATGTACACAGTTTACAGTAAGTTTGTGTTGTGCACTAGTTTCTGTTAAATATGAGTTCGCTTGTTTGTTTGTTTGGTTGGTTTTTCTAAATGTTATTTTAGTCTTTTTTAAAATTTCTTTCTTTTTCTTTTTTTCTTTTTTAGATAGTACTTTAATATTATGTTATGCCCTTCTTTCTTAGAAACAGGATACAAAACGGCTCAGTGTTTAATTTCTGATGCATTTTTCCTATTTTTAATAACCTGTGTTGTTCTTTTTGTGTGTGTGTGTGTGTATGTGAACCTTGAAATGGCTTTTGTGGAAATATTGGACGGTTATTTGTTCTTCATTTTTTTTAAACTGCTGAACTTACTTTTCTGCTATTCTTGTTCCTGTCCGCTATCCTCGCTCTTTCTTTCTTTTTTTTTTTCTTAAACTGATCCGCACACGTCTGTGTACCTTTGTTATAATATTACCACTGACGTGTACGAGATGGTCATAAATATTACCACTGATTGGTACGCGATGGTCACAAATATTACCACTGAGTGGTACAAGATGGTCACAAACAGAAACAGAATCAAATTTTAATTATAAATCTTGTTTTATGATGAATTTTCATATTTTTAAAAATTTTACTTTTGGAGTTCAGTTTGTTTTTTTCATGAACAGAAAGAGCAAATGTAAATTTTGAATTTACAATAGCTCTTCCGTCTTATAATTAGTTCCCTTGGAAGATCGCAGATGTTAGCTGTTTGTGAAAGTTTGTTAGTTATTTATGAAAGCTTCCTTGTCGTTTTTGAAAGTTTGTTAGCTTTTTTCTTTTGTGTGAAAGTTTCTTAGTTGTTTGTGAAAGTTTGTTAGCTGTTTGTGAAAGTTTGTTAGTCGTTTATGAAACTTTCTTAGGTGTTTGTGAAAGTTTGTTAGTTGTTAATGAAAGTTTGTCAGACGTTAATGAAAATTTGTTAGCTGTTATGAAAGTTTGTTTTACCGTTATGAAAGTGTGTATTCTGTTTATGAAAGTTTGTTTTGCTGTTTATGAAAGTTTTTTTTTCTGTTTGCCAACGTTTTCAAACAGCTGCTCTTATGACTAGTCCCAGCAGTGGGGACATTCCTGGTACCGCCACATAAAAAAGGGCCCCGGGGCCCACTCAATCTATAAAAAATGGGGTACTAGAGAAATCTGAGAAGATAAATGCGGTCTGGCGTGATACTGACCATATCACACTTTCATGTGGCCAAGGACATGGAAAATACGGGTACAGCGCCGAATCCCCAGTATGCCGTAATGGCGTAGAAACGGGGGATTTTATCCTTTTTTTATTAAAAAACATCTTTTCATTCTTATGACTAATTTCATCAAACAATTGATTCTCATAATCAGCCAAAGTAACAGACAACTTTTTTTTTTTTACGTTCCAATCCCTCTCCCCCCCCCCCCCCTTGCTAATCCTTTCGTACCCCCACCCTACCCCACCCCACCTCTCCCATTCCCTTTTTTAAAAAAAATCTTCCGTCGAGGCAGAATATTGCGCGTTGTGTGAACTGAAAAATATCCTTTAGCCACTTTTTGTACATATTCTTATTTTTAGTCTCATGAATATTAGTCTTCCATCATTACTGTATATTAGTCTTCCATCATTAAATCAGCCTTCTATAATCTTATTTTTCTTTCTGAATGTAAGTTAACGCAGAAATCATGCAGTAATAAGTCGGTTTTTAAATAAGAGAAAAAAATAGTTTCATTCTACAAGAGCTCAGATATATTATTTTTAGCCCACACAATATCCGACGTTTTGATGTAGTTTGTTTACACAAAATAAAGTTATACATTAATTACAATGTCACTATCTGTGATAGAGATCTAAATAGAGAACTATCTACCGGTGATGATTCATTAATTTTTTTTAAACTTACATTATTAAATATGTGCTTTGATGAAGAGGCCCAAGAAAATCTTAATCACGGCAACTTTTACACGTGAGAGAAAGAAAAATGATAGGAGAACAGGAGAATTACCCTGGGATTTTAACCACGGACTCCAGTAGCGCGAGCAGCCGTCTAGCCACGAGAGAAAAGCGCATTAATAAACTTTGCAGTCTTACACTAGGTCTAACACCCCCCCCCCCCCCCCACCAAACAAAAGAAAAAGAGATACCATGTTTTATTACTGCACTGTACGAAAGCCTCATTGTGTCGTATCTGCAAAAGTTTGTGATGGACAGGACGTTGCCCACTGCACCACTATCTGCTCCAGTCTTTGGTGTTTTCAAATCGAGACGGTTGCCTTTCTTTTTTTTTTTCTGTGCCATTTGGTCAGCCGAGATCCCTGCATTTCCTTTTTCTAGCATAGACATTTCCACTGACGGTCAGACTTGCTTTTTTATTGCTAGTACCTTAAGTTCGTTACAGCAGGAGGTACCAGGTTTATATTATATTATTTTATTTTATTTTGAGCTTGACCCACAAACAGCGGTAACAGATGATCAGCGACCCGCGTGAAATATCTTATTAATAGTTAAATTCGAGACAGATTAACTAATAACTGTTACCCACCTTTAATATTATATAAACTTGCACTTGTCACGGAAAGTACACTGCGTATTGTCACAGCTTAAGTAATGTGACGTTTTTTTTTTCCATGACATTTTGAAATACTCAGAACATTAAAGGGAAAAAAAATATGTTTAGAAAACCGCATTTCAGTTTGCATAGTGTCCTGAGGTTCGCAATCAACATATTACATAAAAGTGAAGTAAATTTATATTTTTTTTTCGTTACATTTTAATATGCTGAGTATATTTTACTTCCGCGCTTTGTATTCAGCAAACGTATACATTTCTTCTATTTGATATCTTGCAATTTCCCTTTGTCAGTTTTCAAATTATGCTTGTGTGTAAGTGCGTCATGGGTATTTGCTATGTGTAAGTGCGTCATGGGTATTTGCTATGTGTAAGTGCGTCATGGGTATTTGCTATGTGTAAGTGCGTCATGGGTATTTGCTATGTGTAAGTGCGTCATGGGTATTTGCTATATGTAAGTGCGTCATGGGTATTTGCTATGTGTAACTATCTCCTGGGTGTTTCCTACGTGTAAGTGTCTCGTGCCTATTTCCTAGTTGTAAGTGTCTCGTGCCTATTTCCTATTTGTAAGTGTCTCGTGCCTATTTCCTATTTGTAAGTGTCTCGTGCCTATTTCCTATTTGTAAGTGTCTCGTGGGTATTTAGTAGGAGAAGTGGGTCGTGGGTACATGTTGTGCGCAAATGTAACAAAAAATTGCTGTGTGCAGGTATATAGTGGGTCGTTGCTACACGAGAAAGTATCACAGAACATTGCTGTGTGCAAGTATATAGTGGGTCGTTGCCACACGAGAAAGTATCACAGAAAATTGCTGAGCGCTAGTATATCGTGGCTCGTTGCAACACGCTAAAGTATCACAGAAAGACGCTGCAAGCAAGTATATCGTGTGTTGATGCTGGGCGCTAATGTGATATAGGTCGTTGCTGTGCGCTGATGTTACACAGAAAGTTGCTTTGTGCTAATGTGACATAGGTCGTTGCTGTGCGCTGGTGTTACACAGAAAGTTGCTGCGCGCCAGTGCGTCGTGACGTGCGTGTGGGACCCGTAGGGATTTAATAACATCCAGAAAATCCCAGGCCGCATCCAGCTCGAATATAGCCTTAAGCAGCTTCACTTGACAGACCAGGTGCAAATCATATGTCTGTCAAGCCCAATATCTCGTCTACTCGCTCTAATCAACATCTCTCTGGGCTGTTTTCAGATATTATTAATGAACATATTTCACAAACATGATGAATGTATTTTCATTTTTAAAAATACATTTTTTTAGGGAGGGCTTTTTTTTTTTTGGGGGGGGGGGACACATTTCACAGGGTTAACACTAAAAAAAAAACAGTGTCATAAGTGCAGAAATCTTGAGAACCACTGTTCTGGCTTCTCCTACGTTTTAATCACTTAGTACTTTCCTCCTCATCTTCACTACATCGGTTACGACTCCTGGTAACAATAGCTGTTTCTGTTTCATTCCTTTCCCTCTCCAATTAAAACGGAACATATAATCTTTGTCGAACGTTACTATACTAACACGTATAGTATCTATAATCATTTCTTTCCCTATATTCTGAAAACTGTTTCGTATATGTTTCTACACTTATTATATTTCTGAGGAAAAAAAAATCAACCGGGCCTTAAATTTGATTTTTAAAAAATCCGTGTTATATTTATAAGACTTTTTTTTGTAACATCTAAGTGTCTAGAACCAGTACACATTTACCAGCATACAAGAACAACGACTAAAAGATGGCGTAACAGAAGGGAATTATAGAAACCCAACAGATAATAAGTACCTTCTGTTCTTCCAGGATTGACGCACAACAAAATCTTGGATATTTTTCTTATTGATTCCACTTTTTTCTTTCAATCTTTGAAAATAGCAACGATTCAATCAATATCCAGCAACAAAAAGCTGTAACTGCGATTAATAATTTTACATTCTAGAAAATATGTCTTTAAAACAGTTAAAAATGTGCTAAATAAGCGAAACGAAATATTCCTAGTTTCTAATGTCTTTTTTTTTTTTTGTCTTTTATTCTTCTTCTATTTTGTTCTTGGGGGTAGGAGAGAGAAGGAGAGAGACAGAGAGAGAGACAGAGAGAGAGAGAGAGAGAAAGAAAGCGGGAGAAGAAAGAGAGAGCAAGAGATAGAGAAAGAGAGAGAGAGAGAGAAAGGGGGAGAGAAAAAAGAGAGATAGAGAGAGAGAGAGAAAGAAGGAGAAAAAAGAGATAGTAAGAGAGAGAGAAAGAAAGAAAAAAAAAAAAGAGTAAGAGAGAAAGAAAGAGAAAGAAAAAAGAGAGAGTAAGAGAGAGATAGAGAGAGAAAAAGAAAGAGAAAGGGAGAGACAGAGAGAGATAAGGAGAGAGAAAATAAGAGAGAGACAGAGAGAGAAAGAGAGAGAAAATAGGAGAGAGTAAGAGAGTGACAGAGAGAGAAGAGAGAGAAAAAAGAGAGAGGAAGAGACAGAAAAAGAGAGAGTAAGAGAAAGAGAGAAAGAGAGAGAAAAAGAGAGAGTAAGAGATAGAAAAAGTGAGAGAAAAAAGAGTATAAGAGAGAGAAGGAGAGAGAGAAAGAGAGAGAAAAAGAAAGAGAGAAAGAGAGAAGGAGAGAGGAAGAAAGAGAGAGAGAAAGAAAAGATGTTAATTGTGCGCTAGTGCTCCATGCCTTGCAGGCAGAGTTTCCTCTTTCCAAAGCTTTCTTACTATTTTACCACGGAGTAAATTGGGGTTTCTCAACCTTTCTCTGCTCGTGGTGTCCTCCATTTGGTTTTAGAATTTAAAAAATCTTCTCGATAGCACGCCCGTAGTTTTGATTGTGAAGGCAAACTCTATTTCCGTCCATAATGCTACCTAAAATTCTAGGTGCCCTATAGGGAAATGTTGGGAGCTGCTGTAGTTCAGGTTGAGAAGCGCCGTAAAAAAATTAATAAAAACCACTAGATAACAGAAGGAATCATGAAAAAAAAAATATCAACCATTTTTATCCGATTGACGTATGGAACCCCGTTAAGCATAAGTGTACTAGTGTACTGATGTTTCACGGGAGCACTCGTTGTTTAGTAACTTGGTTATCTGTTTGTAAATGTTAAATAGTTAGTTAGTCATTAGATAGTTAATTAGTTAGTTAGTTAGCTAGTTAGTTAGTTAGTTAGTTAGTTAGTTAGTTAGTAGTTAGTTAGTTAGTTAGTTAGTTAGTTAGTTAGTAGTTAGTTAGTTAGTTAGTTAGTTAGTTAGAACCAAAATCTTTTTGCACACCGGACACGAGCATGGCTGCCTCCTCAATCTCATTTATAGTATCTTCTTCAGCTTTAGATGGCTGCTGACAGCCGTCTTGTGGTGACTTGTCTTATCCTTCCAGTGCTTTTAATAAGCGGTCCATGTTTTGTCACACCAAGAGTCACGCAAGTTCTGCTTGTAAATGTACAAAGTTGAATCCGCCTGTTTCTTTTATCTGCGACATTTTTTTAACACAGTCTAATTACATCCTTTATTAATGACCCAAATATGAAAGCTTGACAGCCCACCAGGGAGGGCAAGTTTTTAAAATAAACATTCCTTGTCAGCTCTTTTAATTAGGTTCCTTTCATGCCCGAAAGTTTTCTAACGTAAAATGACGTCAATTCTTGCCTTGCTCTTCTGCGCCGCGGATTTTGTGATTCGTCTAAACCCAGTTTCAGAGAAGTCATGGTTATGACGTCATTGTAGCCTTTTCCAAGATACACAAAGGGTTAATATACGGTAACCCAAGGTTATGGGGGTCTGTTAACAGTTTGGGTGCTGTTTGGACTTCTATTTTGTAGGTTGTTTGTTAGGACATTCTGGATCACAGGAGGAAAATTCCGTTTTTTGGTGTATGGTCTTTTTTTTTGACGAAAGGCGGAAAATGCCGTTTGTGATTTGTTATTACTTTAAAATTGTTTGATGTTGATATTCAACGTTATTTTCAGCTTTTAATTGTGAAGTTAATACTTAAAAATCTCACTTTTTTCGGCTTAATAAATTGGATTTAAAAAACCGATGAAAAAGTGCCAGAGGGTGTCCTCTTATGATTGACGTATAAAATGTTGCTCTATATAGACCGGGAGAATGTTTTTCTTTTAAAGGTTGCCATTGAAATGTTTCATTGGTGAATGATGATTGAAATGCTTCAGTTATGGCAGCTGATTAGCGTGGTTTTCTTTTATGATGATGATTGAAATGTTTTCCTTTACTGATAATGATTCAGATGTTTCCCTTTACTGCCAGTGTCTGATACGTTTTCCTTTACTTCAGTGTTTGAAATGTTTTCCTCTGCTAACAATAACTTAGATGTTTTCCTTTACTTCAGTGTTTGAAATGTTTTCCTTTACTTCAGTGTTTGAAATGTTTTCCTTTATTTCAATATTTGAAATGTTTTCCTTTACTTCAGCGTCTGAAATGTTTTCCTCTGCTAACAATAAGTGAAACGTTTTCCGTTACTTCAGTGTTTGAAATGTTTTCCTCTGCTAACAATAAGTGAAACGTTTTCCGTTACTTCAGTGTTTGAAATGTTTTCCTCTGCTAACAATAACTGAAATGTTTTCCTTTACTAAAAGTGACTAAAATGTTTTCCTTTACTAAAAGTGACTGAAATGTTTTCATTTACTAAAAGTGACGAAATGTTTTCCTTTACTAAAAGTGACTGAAATGTTTTCTTTTACTAAAAGTGACTGAAATATTTTCCTCTGCTAACAATAACTGAAATGTTTTCCTTTACTAAAAGTGATTGAAATGTTTTCTTTTACTAAAAATGACTGAAATGTTTTCCTTTACTAAAAGTGACTGAAATGTTTTCCTTTACTAACAGGGACTGAAATGTTTTCCTTTACTAACAGGGACTGAAATGTTTTCCTCTATAAGTGGTAATGATAATGTTCTATTCTTACAATGCTTAAAATATTTTATTCTCCATGTTGTCTTTTGAAAGGTTTCTTAATCATATAAGTACTAAAATTTATTTGTCTGTGTTGTTAGTGATTAATCTGTTTTTCTCTAGAGATGATGATTAAAATATTTTCTTTTACGGCTTACCCTTTAGAGGTAAGGATGGGGTCCGTTTCTGCAATCAGCGACCCCTAGATGGCATGCTAGTTTCAGGGCTGGAGACCCCTAGATGGCATGCTAGTTTTAGGGCTGGAGACTACTAGCTGACATGTTAGTTTTAGGGCTGGAGACCACTAGATGACATGTTAGTTTTAGGGCTGGAGACCACTAGCTGACATGCTAGTTTTAGGGCTGGAGACCACTAGCTGATATGCTAGTTTTAGGGCTGGAGACAACTAGCTGACATGTTAGTTTTAGGGCTGGAGACCACTAGATGACATGTTAGTTTTAGGGCTGGAGACCACTAGATGACATGTTAGTTTTAGGGCTGGAGACCACTAGATGACATGTTAGTTTTAGGGCTGGAGACCACTAGATGACATGTTAGTTTTAGGGCTGGAGACCACTAGCTGACATGTTAGTTTTAGGGCTGGAGACCACTAGATGACATGTTAGTTTTAGGGCTGGAGACCACTAGATGACATGTTAGTTTTAGGGCTGGAGACCACTAGCTGACATGTTAGTTTTAGGGCTGGAGACCACTAGCTGACATGTTAGTTTTAGGGTTGGAGACCACTAGCTGACATGCTACTTTTAGGGCTGGAGACCACTAGATGACATGCTACTTTTAGGGCTGGAGACCACTAGATGACATGTTAGTTTTAGGGCTGGAGACCACTAGATGACATGTTAGTTTTAGGGCTGGAGACCACTAGATGACATGTTAGTTTTAGGGCTGGAGACCACTAGATGACATGTTAGTTTTAGGGCTGGAGACCACTAGCTGACATGCTAGTTTTAGGGCTGGAGACAATTAGCTGACATGCTAGTTTTATGGCTGGAGACCACTAGCTGACATGCTAGTTTTAGGGCTGGAGACCCCTAGCTGACACGTTAGTTTTAGGGCTGGAGACCCCTAGCTGACATGTTAGTTTTAGGGCTGGAGACCCCTAGCTGGCATGTTAGTTTTAGGGCTGGAGACCACTAGCTGACATGCTAGTTTCAGGCCTTGGGACCCCTAGCTGACATGCTAGTTTTAGGGCTGGAGACCCCTAGCTGACATGCTAGTTCAGGGCTGGGGACCACTAGCTGACCAAGACCCTGTCCCACCTCTACGTTTGTATCCCCCCCCCCCCAGTAACATATCTAACTTGGCTAACGGGACAGGGATCGCCGCAGTCCCCAATGGGGTTGAGTCTGCTATTTAGCTGCATTTAGGACGTAAACGAAATAGCTCCAATAACCTGCTCCCAAGCCCACGGTGCTGTGCCTCAACATCTTTGTTGCATGGGCTGCAGAAGGACACCAGCTCGTAGCTCATGGAGGGGGGTGAATAGGAGGGATAGAGATGATAGAAGACAAGACAAGACAAAACTAGACAAGACACGACAAAACTAGTCAAGACAAAACAAGACAAAACGGGTTTTTCCGGAAAACATTTTTTTTAAAAAGCTGAATAAAGGGAAAAATCATCACGACAGAAATAAGATGTTTGAGGAGAATACTAAATGTGGCAAGAAGACACCAAAACCAGAAAGGAGATGTCTGAGGAGAATATTAAATGTGACAAGAAAATACCAAAATCAGAAAGGATATGTGTGGGGAGAATATTAAATATGATAAGAAAAGATTAAAATCAGAAATGAGATGTGTGAGGAGGATATTAAATGTGACAAGAAAAGACCAAAATCAGAAATGAGATGTGTGAGGAGAATACTAAATGTGACAAGAAGAGTCCAAATTGGAAATGAAATATTTTAAGAATACTAAATGTGACAGGAAGAGACCAAGTAAGAAGTGACAATATCAGGGCGAAGGTTGGAGTAACACCAGTATTACATTATATCCAGAAACAACAAGTCAAATGGTTTGGCCATGTTACACGACTACCCCCAGACAGTATACCACAGATAACACTCACTCTAAAAAAACATGGTAGGAAACAGAGGAAGAGGCCGCCCACGCAAGAATTGGAGGGAGGAAGTTACAGAAAATCACCGAGTGCTATCAAGACGTCCATATGGCCCCTCAACACTGGAAGGTATATGAGGAAGACGACAAGACGAGACATGATTAAGGTACTTCCTTTTATAGGCAATGATTACAAAACATTTTCCTCTATAAATGATAATAAATTGGTCTCGTTTGTAAACCTTTATAGGTCATAGTAAATGTATAATTGCTATTGATTATTATATGTTGCAAAATCACCAAAACTACAGAAAACAAGTTGAATTCTTTCCAGTCTAAATGTTTACGAAGAATTAGAAAAATATTTTGGTCAAACACCATAAGAAATAACATCTTGTTGGCAGAAATGCAGATGAAGCCACTGACAGCAATTATTGAGGAAAGACGCTGGCGATGGTTGGGACATTTGCTCCGAATGACTGACAACTCTCTATCACAAATAGCACTAAGATGGACACAACAGGGGAACAGAAGTAAGGGTAGCCCAAAAGAGACATGGAGAAGAACAACAGAGAGGATGTTGAGCAACAGAAGGCTGACATGGGCAAGAGCGGAAAAACAGGCAAAGGACAGGCATTTCTGGAAAAACTTTCCGGAAGCCCCATGTGCCTTGAGAACTTAAGGTTGAGAGACACAGGAGAGAGAGAGACAGAGAGAGAGAGAGAGAGAGAGACAGACAGAGAGAGAGAGAGAGAAAGAAGGAGAGAAAGAGATTACCTTTATTGCTTTTTTTTTAAAATGACATTGTATTTGCCAAAATATTTTTCCCTTCTAAAAACTGCGCACCAATTGAAGTGAAAGCTGCTTAACCCTCTTTTCTAAACGTTACCTCAAATGAAACAAGAGGTAGACGGCGAAGAAACATGTGAAATTATACAAGAAGCGAAATGAATAACCTCGTAGTGAAAAAAGAACAACCATTATTTCGTCCTTTTTGCCTTCATCTAGTATGACAGATCGAAATGCTATAAAAAAATTGAAAGAAAAAAGCAATGAAACAAAAAACGGAAGGAAACATTACGGAAGCAACAACAAGTATAGAATGGAAAATATTCCATGGAATTTTTTTTCAAGTTTTGAAATAAACACAATATTTCACAGAGAAACTAAGAGAGCATTCAATTCTGAAATCTCTCAAGGAACAATTCCTGCGAAGTTTCTAAAGTTTCAGTTGTGCGTAATTTCTAAAGGTCGAGTGGGTCGAAGTTTCTGAAGGCCTACTAGAGCTAAATTTCTCAACGTCGACTAGCGCAAAATTTAAGGTCGACTAGCGTGAAGTTTCAGAAGGTCGAATGACGCGAAATTTCTCAAGGCTGAGTAGCGCAAAGTTTCTCAAGGTCAAGTGGCGCGAAATTTCTCAAGGTCGAGTTGCGCAAAGTTTCTCAAGGTCAAGTGGCGCGAAATTTCTCAAGGTCGAGTTGCGCAAAGTTTCTCAGTGTCAGGTGGCGCGAAATTTCTAGAGGCTGAGTTGCGCATTTCTTCTATTTCTTTTCCACTCGTATTTGCAAGAAAACCTTTACGATTTGATCATCTGAACTGAAAAAAAAAGTTTGTTTAGTAAATGAAAGCAGTGCATTGTTATGGGGAAGTTTACAGCTGTAAGACGATTCAGCTTATCACTGGCTCGTTTCTGAAGTTCGTCACCTGCTGATGTTGAGTTTGACAGCGAGGGCGATGATGAACGTCCGGGAAGCTCTAGAGTTAATTATTTCAATACTTACCTTGAACCAGAGATCCACTTCACTCGGAAGTCATGTCAACATTTATGAGGAGACAGAACTTAGAAAGAAAGTCACTGGAAAATTCGTGCGAAAAGAATAAATGGCAGACAAAAAAAGAAAAAAACACAAGTAGCTGGGTCAAGAAAGAGTTTTCAACATAAATAAAATAGAACTGATGATGCACTTATTACAACACAAAACTGTGATCAGTCCTTGCTTAATGATATGCAAGGCCCGTGGTAACACTAGGTCTAGTACGCGGCAGCGAAATATAGATCTTTGAGGGGAATATTTATTACCTTTGAGAGATATAGCTTCACATACCTTATACAGGGTTATTCATAAATCTGTGAAACATTTCAAAACTTCGCAACAAAAAAACTACGTAACTGATCATGATAATTCTTACGCCAAGAGAGGTAGAGAGAGAGAGAGGGTAGAGAGAGACATATAGGTAGAGAGAGACATATAGGTAGAGAGAGAAGTAGAAAGAGAAGTAGAGAGAGACAGAGAGGTAGAGAGACAGAGAGGTAGAGAGACAGACAGAGAGGCAGAGAGAGAAACTCTTTAAGTATTTAAAAAAATAAGTCCACGCGCATAGCCTCTGTGATTTGCCGTTAGGAGGCAGCAGTAGCAAATATGGCGCTCAGTAAACGTGAGCAGTCATTTTGTGTTTTGGAATACGCAAGAATCTTGTCCGTTGTGATTGTGCACCGACGATTTCGGGCGTAATTCCAGAAGGCAGCACCTGTTTTTCAATAGTATCAAGAAGTGGTATGCTAAAAAATTCCGGGATTAAAGCTGTCTGTGCACAGCTCCTCGGCAGGGACGTCCAGGACCAAGGGAAGACACTGTGAATCGTGTCGGAGAAGCTTACCGACCAAGCCCCCGACAAGCCCACAACACGGAGAATTCGCCATAATGTTGATTGCTAGAATCCTAGTTGTAAACTTGCGCTTGTAGTGGAGTTGCGGGGGCATGTCATGGACAGTAGATCCATGTCAAGCTCGATACATGTGATCTTTCTAGTACCTGGACCAACTCACTGCAAAAAAAAAAAGCCTCTTGATTTTGCTTGGCATACTTTGGGAGGCTGTTACAATGACCTCACGCAAATAATCCTGTTCCGCCAACCAGGCAAGTGCTTGTTGCCTGCACTTCTATTATCACGTTCGAAGAGGAATTTTTGCATAAGCTTCTGATTTGCTCGTAACCGGTTTGCGATATAGCAAAGTTAGCATTTCTGGCAAGGAATTCTCAGAAATTCTTGGTGCAGTTCAGCAGCTGGCGTGAAGTGCTTCATAGACGAAACAAAGTTGGCCGAAGGTGAGAAACACTTTTAGATGGCATCTCCAAATCGCTTTACGTACAGAGAGAGATACAAGGGACCAGCAAGTTTAAATAAAACGTTTAAAAAAAATTATGATCATCGAATGCAGGACAAGTCCAGTGGCGCCCCCTGATGTCGTTTATGGAAGGAGAATCTCCGGATCTTGCAGAGCTACAAAGCACGGGCAAGAACATCTGAAAGCGGCTTCGTTAGCGGGGACAGAACCTACAAATTTCAGTCCGAGAAGCCGAGTAGATATCGATCCTGCCATTTCCATTTACTTCTAATTTTTCAACTGAAAGCTGTTATTGCTAGATAACATTTCCACTTTTTTTGTAATCAGAGTAGTATTCTTCGTGGCCTAGTAGCTAAATCGTTATCTATTGTGTAAGCACTCCCAAGATTAAATCCCACCTGAACTAGAATTATTTAACACGTTAGTAATCTCCTGCTGTGTGATTCTCCTTTCAATCATACATTTATTTATTATCATAAGAGAATATCCGAATGCAGATTTTTTTTTAAAGGGACATATTTTCTTTGCAGTGCTGTAATCATCGTGCAAAACTGCTGTCAGTGTTTGAAGGGAAAAAAAAATTAATTATTCACGAAGAAAAAAACTTCATTTTTCATAGAACCGTTATGGGCGTGGCTACAAAAAAAATTGATAACATTTCTCTGAACGCAGTACAGATTGTAGGTTTTATAAGTACCAATTCCTCGAGGCAAAACTGTGACAGAAAAAATACAAATGCTAAAAGGTACGCAAAAAAAACATTGATGAATTATTATATTTTAGAAGAAGATAAAAGAAGCAGCAGAAGTTATTGTGAAAGTAATTCTAAGGGGCATTTTAGGCCAGCATTCACCTTAAAGCCCGAGTCGAAAACTGGTCATCCAAACAGGAGATTAGCAACTGGAGCACAGTTATTTCCCTTGTGAATAATAGGGACGCATTAATGTTTAATGAGTCTCGATTTCCAAAGTCAACAATATCATCATCATCATCATCATCGTCATGTTGAAAACGAATACACGAAACTAAAGTTACAAAGTCTGTTTATATCGACCTTCGAGACTCATTAAACGTTAATGAGTCCGTACTATTCACAAGGGAAATAACTGTGCTCCAGTTGCTAATCTCCCCTCATTGCGTGCAGATTCTCTCCTGTATGAATGACCAGTTCTGGACTCAGGTTTTAAGGTGAATGCTGGCACAATGTGCCCTTTAGATTTACTTTCAGGACAACTTCTGCTACTTCCTTTATCTCCTTCAAAGAGGATAATAATTCACCAACGTTTTTTTTTTTGGCGTATGTTTTAGTTTTGTGGATGGGCTAGCGTAGTGGTTAGAGCACTCGTCTAGCAACCGAATGGCCGATGGTTCGAATCCCCAGCTGATCGGGGATTTTTTTTTCCCTACCAGTACGGCCTCGAGGTCGACCCAGCCTCATAAAATAGGTACCAAAGAAGATCTGGGAAGGAAAGGAACTGGCCACACGTCGCTACTTTAAAACACTTACCCACACACCACACACACCACACACACCACACACTAATGATGAATTCTCCTCACCTTGGCCAAATATGTCGGTAGGAGCATAAGCAAATGTACATGAATTCTCTTTTTAACCTTAGACGGTTCCACCTATAATCTTTCACCTCCTTCTCTTCTTTTTCCTTTCCTTCTTCATCATCTTCTTTCTCCCCCCCCTCCTCTTCCTCTTCTGCTTTTTCCTCTTCCTCTTCTTCTTCTTCTTCTTCCTTTTCTTCCTTTTTTCTTCTTCTTTCTCTACCTTCTCTTCCTCTTGTTCTTGTTCTCATTGTTCTTATTCTTATTCCTCCTACTCCTTATTTTTCATCTTTTTTCGTTTTCTTATTCTTTCTCCCCCTTCTCTTCCGCTTCTTCTTCCTTTTCTTCTTCCTTTTTTCTTCTTCTTTCTCTCCCTTCTCTTCCTCTTGTTCTTGTTCTCCTTGTTCTTATTATTCTTCCTCCTCCTCCTTATTTTTCATCTTTTTTTCCTTTTCTTCTTCTTTCTCTCCCTTCTCTTCCTCTTGTTCTTGTTCTCCTTGTTATTATTATTCTTCCTCCTCCTCCTTATCTTTCTTTTTTTTCCTTTTCTTCTTCTTTCTCCCCTCCTCTTCCGCTTCTTCTTCCTTTTCTTCTTCTTTCTCCCCCTTCTCCTCTTCCTCCTCCTCCTCCTCCTCTTTTTCTTTTACTTCTACTTGTTTCTTCTTGTTTTAACTCCTTGGAGCTGTAAGTTGGTGTTCTTTGCGGCAGATGACGGCGAAACTGTTCTGGCACAGAATGGTTCCGGTTTGGGAGTGGGTTAAGGTGGCTATTTTTATTCATTCCCTGAGCGGAGCTTATTAGCAGACGGCGTGCAGTACTTCTTTAGTAAGCTCCGCCACCACATGGACTTTGGCGATCCCTGTCTCGTTAGCCAGATTAGGCCTGTTGCGGGTAGGACAGGGGGTCGTGGTCAGCTGTGATTTGCCATCCCCGACGCCAGCATGTCAGCCACCGGACTCTGGCTGCCATATTGGATAGCATTTGACAACCCTGCCAATATACGGCAAGCAAACATAATCACTTCTCTTTAGCCCTGGGCGATTATATCTATATAGCACGCGTCGAGACACAAATTATGAATTGTCACTAGATTCAGGCAATATCGTGGCATCAAACGTAATTATGACGAGTTCTCTCTGTTAGTATGTAATTATGTGCATGCTTGTCTTGTCTTGTCTCCTTCCTCATATACCTCTCTGTGCTAAGGGGGTAAATAGATGTCTTGATAGGGCTCGACGATATGCTTCATGTAATGAGATATTTAATGCTGCTCTAATTTCCCCTCTCCATCTCCTGCATGGCCGACCTCTTCCTCTGTTACCTACAGTCTTATTGTGAATGTTGCCTGTGATATACTGTCTGGAGGTAACCACGTAACATGGCCAAACCATTTCACTTGCTGTTTCTGGTTATAGTGTAATACTGGAGTTACTCCAGCCTTTGCCCTGATGGTGTCACTTCTTATTTGGTCTCTTTTTGTCACATTTAGTATTCCCCTTAAACATCTCATTTCTGTCGTGATGATTTTCTTTTGTTCTTGGCTGTTAGTGTTCATGTTTGACAGTGATAGCATAGAACTGGGAGGAAAATTTTGTTCTACAGTGGGCTTTTTTTTCAGTTGTGATGTATTTGTTTTTCAGTAAAGGAGCCATTTGTCCAATGATCTGATTTGCTTTATTGTATCTGTTCTCAGTCTCAGCGGCAGCTGTCCCCGAGGATGATATTATGCTACCCGGGTATTTGAAATGTTTCACTTGTTTCAAGGGCTGGTTGTCTAGGAAGATCTTTGTTTGGATTTCTTCTCTGGCTATGGTCACGGCTTCAGTTTTTTTTTTTTCAGGACTGATCTTCATGTTGTGGCTTTTACATACCGTTGCTAAATTATCCATGTCCTTCTGTAGATCTTTTTCTGATGTGGCAATAACTGCTTGATCGTCAACAAAAAGGAGTTCGTTTATGGTCCTTCCATTGGATATGTTTTCTGGAAGGTGTTGTGGGTTTACTGGCATTCTTTCTGGGATTATGCTGTTGTCGTGGAGTTTGTACTATGTGTTTTAGCTCCCTTGCAGATGTTGTCAATGTATGTTATGAAAAGTAATGGAGATAGTACACAGCCTTGCCTCACTCCAGATTTTATGATGAATTGTTCAGAGTGTCCTGCATTTGTTCTAACTGTACACTGACTGTTTTCATATAGGTTTTTGCATAGGTTGATCATATATGTACTATCTCCATAATTCTGTAAGATTTCCCACAGTTTATATCTATCTACTCTATCAAATGCTTTTTCTTGATCTATGTAAGCTAAGTGCAGTATCTGATTGTGTTCAGGTGATTTTTCTGTTAGCTGTCTTAGGGAAAAGATAGCATCTGTACAGCTTCTATTTTTTTATAAATCCCATCTGAGTTTCATTTAACTGTGGTTCAATCACTGTTTGCAGTCTGTTCTCTGGGATCTTACAGAACATTTATTTTTTCAGTACTGCTTAGCAGTGAGATGTCTCTATTATGTGCATACAGCAACTAAAAAAAACAATTCTCTTTAGCCGTAGGTAATATTGTTTACAAAGCACACGCAGAAATGATTTATTCTCGGCCTTGAGTAATTATGTCTATATAACACACACGAACATGAAGATCTGTCCATAAACTTGGGCAAATATTTCTATGTACTGTATAACCTTCTGCTATAAACGGCGGCCTAATGAACGTCTTGGGTTTGCTCTGCCTCCATTTTTCTTGGTTAAGTCCAGACTAAGGAATCTCTTAGCTGCAATTCATCATCGGAGGGGGGGGGGGAATAATAATAATCAAAATAATAATAATAATAATAATAATTAGTAATTAGTAATAATCATAACAACTCACAAGACCTCTGGGAATCATGACTCAGAGGGGCCCACTCCACTTACAGAGTCAACAGGGCCGAAACGCTTGTCTGATTGTTTGGGAGGGGGGGTACTTCCTCTGATGATCTAAAGGAGTTGTTGTTCCGTTCTCTACAGCAGTTTCCTGCGTACTACTACTAATAATAAGAATGATAATAGTTAGTAATTAGTAATAATCATAACAACTCACAAGGCCTCTGGGAGTCATGACCGGGGGGGGGGGGCCCTTCTCCTCTTACAGAGTCAATAGAGCCGAAACACTTGTCTGATTGTTGGGGGGGGGGGGCGCCTACTTCCTCTGATGATCTGAAGGAACTGTTGTTCCGCTCTCTAAAGTAGTTTCCTGCATACTACTCTCTCTCTCTCTCTCTCCTCTCTCTCTCTCTCTGAACCTTAAGTGCCCAGGGCACATGGGGCTTCCGCAAGGGTTTTCCACAAATGCCTGTCCTTTGCCTTTTTTTCTGCTCTTGCTCGGGTGAGCCCTCTATTGCCTTGCTTCTGTTTCTGTAGCAGTCTGATAGTTTTTAACCAGATAGGGTTGCTGGCCCTATGCTGAACCCTCCTTAGTCGCCTTTTACGAGAATGCGTGGTAGGGTACAGTGGTCCTATTCTTTGCAGATCCAGGGTACCACACGGTACATACTGCTACTACTAATAATAACACAAAGAAGACGACATATTAATTCAAATGTAATACCGGGGAAATATCTTACTACCGGCATAGAGATTTTTACGTGAATGTAAAATACGCGACACGGTGTGCTAACATGTATTCCGCGTGTAGTGTATACCTACAAACTTTAATGGTTTGTTTCCGTCTCTGTACGTCTTTCTGTTTTTTTTGGTTCAGTAGTTAAGACTATTCTATGCGGAGACCTATAGAGAAATAAGAGTATATCCTCCTTCTTCTGAGCTGCTCCCTTGAAGACACTATTAGGTCATGTTTTGGGGCAGTAGAAACGTTTTTTCCTGTGCGGAAACGATTCGGAGGATTTTATCTCTGTGTGTGAGTTCTTGAACTGAAAGAAAAATCCCCACTTCCCATCCGACTTAATGGCTGGCTTTTGAGATTTTTACTACTTCTTGTCAGCTGTCAAGAGTAAATGTTGTTTCTGACAGGGAGATAATTAACCAATTTATCCTTCTTTCCTCTCTTATAATCTCCCCTGTCTATAGGTTACTGTATCATTTTGGAGTCAAGTTTACACGCAGTTTCTCTGGCTTCCCAAGTTCAGTAAAAGCTGTTGTTATTGTTGCTGTTCTTGTTGTTGTTACTGTAGGATTAAAAAAAAAGGTAAATATAAAATTTCCGTTTCCATGCCATTAAGGAATATTGGGGAATAGGGTGTTAAGCCCGGATTTTCCATGACCTTCGGCACATGAAAGTGTGATGTGGCCAGTATCACGCCTGGCCGCTTTTACCTTCCCAGATTTCTCTGGTACCCATTTTTATAGGCTGGGTCAACCCTGGGGCCCATTTCAGTGTGTACCAGAAAAAAATCCCACTGATGGGACTTGAACCTGGTACCACCGGATTATTAGACCGATCGCCTAACTACTCAACCACTGAGCTCGACGTTATTGCAGGATATCTTTTTTTATGAACTTCAGAGTTATTTTTATTTGTTTTAATTCTCCCCAGGGAACAGGCTTCTTTTCTGGCTCCACCACCATTATACCAGGTCGAGCCCTGAGGTCCCCACATCACTTTGTGAGGAACAAGCCTGGATGAACATATGAAAAAGCAATGTCCAGTTTTTGGGTGCATCATGGTGAGGTTTGGCAAGGTTTAGACCAGTTTAGGTTCGCTATCTGAGATACCCGTACTGTACTTTTATAACACATTGTGGTTCGCTATCTGAGATATCTGTACTATGTATCTTTATAACAGCAACTATTGAGGAAAGACGCTGGCGATGGTTGGGACATGTGCTCCGAGTGACTGGCAACTCACTACCAAAAATAACACTAAGATGGACACCACAGGGGAACAGAAGTAAGGGTAGACCAAAAGAGACATGGAGAAAAACAACAGAGAGGATATTGAGCAATAGAGGGCTCACCTGGGCAAGAGCAGAAAAAAAGGCAAAGGACAGGCATTTGTGGAAAACCCTTGTGGAAGCCCAGTGTGCCTTGGGCACTTAAGGCTCAGAGAGAGAGAGAGAGAGAGAGAATCTTTATAACACATTGTGATCCGCTATCTGAGATATCGGCAGTGGCAAGATATCAACAACAAAACAAAACTATGTTTACTAAGAGCTTACATATTCCCAGTGGCAACGTATGGATGCGTTGCGTAGACACTTAACAAACCACTAGAAAAGAGAATAACAGCGTTTGAAATGAAATGTTCCGGAACGGCACTTAGAATATCATGGATGGCACGAAAATCAAATAAAGAGAGACTGGCGGGATTAGGTGTCGTAGAAAACTGGCTGGTGAACATCACCAAAGTTAGAATGATGAGATACTTCGGCCACATCAAGAGACATAATGGTTTGGAGAGGTTGATAGCAGAAGGCATACTGCCCGGCAGAGAGGAAAAAAGGACAATCTCGCTGCAAGTGGACTCAGGACACCACGAAATATCTGAGTACCTCATTGTGAAGATGTTGGTCAACTTGCTCCTGACCGCTCTACGCTCATGGGGGGGGGGGGGCGGTGAGGGGGGGGGCAACGTTTAGAAAAGGACACGTCACATGACACGTCACATGACACGCACGCACTTTCATACCACATCGCGGTTCGTTATCCGAGATTTCCGTAACGTACTTCAACAACAAATCGTGGTTCGCTGTCCGAGGTAACCGTAGTGCACCCCAATAGCGGTCATCTCGGTTCACGTTCGCCGTTTGTAAGACATGTAGTCTGCGGTCATGGACGTGTGTGGTAGGTTGATTAGACATTTTAAAATGGCTGGAGAATCAGCGTTCGCCAGGGCTCTATTCCGTGGTGTCGCTGGAAGCAAGTTGATGGTGCTGACGGCTTCAGACAGCCTTGGAGGACAACGCTTATCGTGGTGTCTCTAGTTATAAAGTTCGTCCTTAAGCTCGTTTCTTGGTGTATAAACTAGGAAAACAGTAGGAACAGCTTTATTATTTAACGAATACAAAGTCGTGACCTTTCGGCGTGAACTTTAACCATACAAACACACACAGGACGAAGAAATAGAGAGAGGAGATAAAGTATAGGTGCATCACCCCGGTAACAGTCACTTCATTGCACAAACCAAGAATTATTTGATAGCCGTCTAAAATATTCAGATAAATTTTGTTCTAATTATATTTCTTGATTAATTTTTTGATTTTTTGTTATTTCATTAACATAGTTTTATGTGATCCCATACTTTGTCTCCTCTCTCTAATTCTTCTACTGGGTTATTTTAACTGCGACAAACATTTTTGTACGTCTTAACTCTCTTTTGTTCTTCTAATACACTTATACTTTATCTCCTCTCTCTATTTCTTCGTCCTCTATGTGTTTGTATGATTAAGGCTCACGCCGAAACGTCACTACTTTGTTTTCGTTAAATAATAAAGCTGCTCCTACTTTTTTTCCTAGTTTATACATTTTGGTATCACAGCTTTACTGCAGTGCTTTTTGTGTATAGTTGTATACTTATACACTACCTATCGCTCGTTTCTTGGATTCACCCCGTGTCATTCATTCCTCCATTAGCACGTCCCCTGCTAAACTTTGCCTCCCTAACAGCTCTTTTGGAGGCCTCTCGGTTGTAAGCAAGATGCACCGGTTGTAAGCAAGATGCACCGGTTGTAAGCAAGATGCACTGCTGCTGGTGCACACCACGTCATGAAACAAAAGTATTTTGACCTTATTTTCTTGAACGATATTAACGCTCTTTTTTAATATTCCTCTCATATATTTTTTTATCTCCCGCTTTCTTGTTTAATATCCACTTTTTTTTGTTTGCTCGATTAAAAAAAAAGTGTCAAGTTTACACATTTGACAGTTTATACTCTCTTCTGAGATAAGTATACGCCTCATTCTGTTGTTCGCGAGTTTTAACGATCTCCAATTCTCATATTGATTTAGATTTCACGTATTTCCTTCTCCGTTATTATCGGCCCAAGATTCATAAAACTGTGTATTTGTTCCGCACATTTTCAACGTTTACTCTTTTATTGACCAGCATCTTTTGTTGGTGTATCCAGTTATACTTGGTCTAGATGCTCCACCATCATGAGGACGAGGAGCAAGAGAGGGCAAAGTCTGCTGAACGCTTTTATGAGTGATTTCCTTTCATACCCTGAGCGTACTGAATTTCGTTATACGGAATGGAATACTAAAATCCACTGCCTGCATTACGTTTTCATGTCTTTTACCGCTTGATTGTGAAATGTATGAAATCTGAACATTTGTTATGTTGTATTTACGCATTTCAGTTAAACAGAATCTGAACGTTTCAGATACGGATGTGGAGGTTTTGCCATTCATTTGATGCAAGCTTCCCGCGTTAGTTGGTACGCCTGTTTTTTTTTCCGTCGCATTCGTGGCTATTAAAAGGGTTAAATTATTAATATATTTTCCCGAGGATCACAGAGATATGAAGCGAGAACTAGGGCAGAAATGAAGATAAAAGAAGCAGATAGTTGGGATGTGTATTGATTTCTTTGGCACGAGTATGTGAGGACTGGGAGACTGGTTTTAGAGAGATGTAGCGAAGACAAAGAGTTAAGAAACGAGTTTTTTTTATTTTGTGTTCTCTTTGTCCCGGGTGTCTTCACCGCCGTATGGACATACCTCGTCTGATTGGATGCCACGTTCCATTAACCCCTTCACAACAGTTGTCACAGGCAGCGTAGACACTACATGCGCAAGGGACAATTCTGTGATAGATATTTTCCTAGAATTTTGTCCGGCTAGTGACCATCTGGCCTAAGTTTGTTTTTGTTTTTTTTGTTTTTTTTGTTGTTGCGAGTTCCAACTGTTAAGGGATGTTAAACGTACGGGACAATCGGACGCAGAGTTACACCATCTAGAGACCACGAGAACGTAAAAGGATTGCTGGAGAAAAGATTTCTACAATTTCTACTGGGATTCGAATGAAGCAGTATGTTACTGTTTTGTATGGCAGCTTACTAGTTGGTATCTTGGGCTAGTTTTTTTCTGAATAATAATTAGTTCTGAATTAGCTATTTACCGTCTAAAGAATCAGCTTCACTCCCAGATTATTTATAACCTTGAACTGGCACAACAGATACGGAAAACCAAGCCAGTCCAAAGTGACACATTGATATGAAGTTTATCTGATGGACTTGATGGCAATGAAAATGGTGACGAAATGTTGACAGCCGGCAGGTTGCCCTGCCACATGGCAAATCCATTCATACCTTCCAAAAAAAGCTCCATTAACAATTACAAGACATCTATCTTCTCGCCAGTAACATGACAAAATCCATCCGTTAGGTTCACATTCAAACGTAGACTGAGCGCCTTTCAACCGTTTTTTTAACCAACAATTCACCTTTCCACTGGCTTCTTGCCTCACGACCTTTTACCCCGGAAGTTACACACAAGACAATCACACAACGGCGACAAATACCCTCGCCTATATATAAAGACGACTGCCTCTCTTATTCTGGAACACGAACCGGCGATCACCACCACCGTAGACGAACTTCTAATCCCCAAGACCACGCAATCCTCAGTTATAAAGGAATAGATGTCGTCCTTTATTTGAATGTGAATCCTGCTTTGTTTTCGTGGATGTGAGTGTTTTTCTTTATTGGTAATAGCTTCCTTGGGAAATCTTTGGTTAGTTCATGGATTATCACATGAAACCCTTCAGTTCCTCCAGAGATTCTAGACCGAAAATCTATTAGTGCAATTCTAATTCTAGGTACCGTGCCGCGTGGCGTAGGTGATCATTTCTCTCCACAGTTCCCTGTCTTTTGCGTTGATTATGAGATCCGCTGGTGACTTTCTTCCTAGCCACACTGACAGCCCATCCAGTAACTTCTCTCTTTGTCTTCCTCTGTCTCTTCTTCCCTCAATTTTTCCAGTTGTCACAGTGTATTCCAATTTTCCTCTTCTCGGGAAATGTCCTATAAATCTTGCTTGTCTGCCTCTGATCTTTGCTATAATTTGCTTTTTAAATCCAGCCTCTCTTAAGACTTCTTCACTGGTTTTCTTGACTGTCCATGGTACCTTCAACATCCTTCTTATAAACAACATCTCCATGGCTTCCATTTCTCGCTCTACTCTCTTATTCATAGACCATGCTTCACATCCATAAAACAAAATTGCCTCGATGTAACATTTGAGTACTCAGAATCTTGTTTCCAGTGATATGGATCTGTTGCACAATATGTGTCTCATTTTCTGGAACGATTTATAACAACTGATTGCAGGCCAAGTCAGCATTCCAGAAAATGAGACACGTCTTGTGCAACAGATTCATGTTAGTGCAATTTTGGAGTGTGTTTGAGGACAAATTAGAACAGTATGAAAAAAAAACGAGGGGCCATGAGTATAAACATGCTGAGAAACACGATTGTAGAGTGCGGGGGAGGGCGTAGGTTAGTTGATAGTGGCCTGCCTTCCCATCTATCAGGTAACTGATGTTCGGGGATAGCAGTCTCCGAAAAGAAAAACCAGCTGTCTTGTTTGCCTGGAGGTAGCAGGGTGCACTGCCCACAAGATTTTATGAGTGTTCTTGTTCTTGTTCTTCCACCTTGCAACTCCGAGCGTAATGTTCTTCGCAGCCGATGCCGTAAAGATGCTGAGGAGCAGGATCGTGTCGAATGGTGAGTAAGTTGGGGCGAGTATTTTGTTTTCTCAGACCTGGAGTGCAGCTAAGAAGCAGGGAGACCCTCTGCTTCTTTATCAGACTCCACTACCACGGGGGACTATAGTGATCCCTGTCCCATTAGCCAGGCTAAGCCTGCTACTGTGGATACAAACGGTGAGGTGGGACAGGGTCTTGGCCCAGCAGAGTTCGCCAACCTCTACCTCAGATTCGTATTCAGTCCCGTATCGGTGAACAAAATGGAAAGATATTACGTGAGAACATGTTCCATAAATGAATATGTGTCATAGCAATAGTCAAAACTGTTTGACCCCTACAACCCCCCCCCCCCCCGCAAAATATTAGAAAGACACATCTCTCTCTCTCTCTCTCTCTCTCTTAGTCATGTATATATGTATGTAGTTACTTCTGTACTGCGTGAATGGAGAGGAGCGAAACGTAAATGTTATATTTTATTTGATGTCTCTCAGCTTCAATATTAGTTATGTTTGTTACATGAACAGCATATTTGTAGAATGTCTGGAATAGAGTGAAAGATGTATGATAAAGGGCAGAATGTCAGACGGGCCTGCGTGCCCAATTCTTAACCCTTTTGAAATAAGGATCAATCAATCTCTCTCAAGGTCGCTGCCGACAGGCATAGGATATCATGTCCTTCCACAACTGCTCGATCCCTCGTGCATCTCAGCAGACTTGTTACTGAGCATTTCCCGTGGCAGGAAGCCAGACCATCAAACATCTTTTCTCTCTGTCTACCTCTGTCTCTTCTACCTTCCATCTTCCCTGTTACGGTTAGGTGCTTTAGCCCTCCTCTCCTCCAAACATGCCCACACACACACACACACACAAAATTTGTATTGTCGTTTTCTGATCTTCTTTTTAAAAAATTTCCTTGTGTCTCGTGCCTCTTTCGATTTTCCCTCTGTCCGTGGTACTTTTAGCACTCTTCTTAAGAACAACATTTCAGCGGATTCTAGTTTTATTTGTATCTAGGAAAAACGTCTTAAGAAACAGACACAATCTTTCTTTTGCTGTTTGTATTGCAATTTCTTTCTTCATCGTAAGAAATAACCACAGATATCCTCTGACTCTTTTTCCCCCCAAAAAACGTAGCTTCACTTTGAAAAGATCTTCTATTGTTGGCCCATCATTGCCACAAACATCATTAAGACCATGTGGATTTAGGATAAAAGCCTGGATCAGCTTGTCCGAAGAAGAGAAATTTCGTGTCTGGTGAACCAGCCTTCAATATATCCAGAAAACCGCGGCAGCTTTCAAACAAAATTCTCCAATTCTCAACAACACGACAAGTTTCGTAAATAAACGCTCACACTGGTTGACCTAGTTCAAGAGAAAAAACAAAAACAAAAAACGAACAAATCATGGGTTTCGACATGAACCCCAGAATTCCAGTTTCTCTTCAACTTCAAGAAAGTCTTGATTACTTAATGGGTTTTCTGCAGGTTGTTTCATGGAGAGAACCATCTCACTGATTGTTGGAAGTAATGTTCTAGCTACGTCGATGTCAAATGAGAGTGTGGCTGCCTCTTATCTTTTCTATCGATCTCGCCAAGCTAAGGGCAGAGATATATGCTTTTCCGTGGAGCCACTGATGATCGTTAGAATGAAAGGACACATTGTGGAAGTGTCGCCATTATATTTCCTCTTATGCTCATTTTGCGTGCAGTCCACCTTATGTTAAATTCTTTGAGGGCAGGAAAGGCCAAATCAATGGCAAAACGGTTTCTTGGACTGGAAATAGAGACTTCTTTCCCCGCTACCTCGCTTTACAGTCTTCCCAGCTGTTACAAAAGGGTACTCGCTACACTATGACGAGGAAAAGACCATATGAAAAGAGACAACTTGAGTCTGCATGGTGAAACATTATCTAGATTTTAAATGAGCGAAAGCAGAGTGAATTCTATGAATAAGGGGACATTGTCCGATGACTAGAGACGGCTGAAAATAGTAGTCCCGTTGAATGAGTTACGACTGAATAAAGTGTTTATAACGGGAACCATATATACGGTGCTAGGTTGCTGAGTAATGTCTGACCACATACAGACTTTATTTCTTGGCATCTCGTGCCATATTTAAGTGCCGGATGACGAGTGGAGTGCCTTTTTTTCCAAACTTTTTTTCAGCGTATTGGAGAACTATGCTTATCTAGAAGGTCCACCACCGTGGGCAGGATGTTGAACCATGTTAGGTTATCCAGGCTGAAGCTATGTAACAACCAGATACCGGGACCGTAGATAGAAGAAAGAATAAAGGGTTTGGTAGAGAGAAGCGCTGATAAAAAATAACATCTTTATTCGTTTTCCATGACATTGTTAGAAAGCAGGTACCATGTATTCTTGTGGTATGTAAGTAGGTAGGTAGAGCACTACCAGAGTTACTAGATGTATCGTAGATGTTCAGGTCCTGCTACAACACATGTTTAAGCAAGTGACGATGTGGACTTTGGTCATTTTGTCATGCCACTGAATCGTTATTAAACTTAGTCACGAGAAGGATTTGGCAGGTCATTTGGAGGGGGAACAGCTGTGTGCAATAAAGAGGATGGAAGTATGGAAGTTTGCGAGGTCTTTATTTGTCTACATGAGGGCTGATAAGGTGTGTAAACATGGCGTGTATATGTGAGATTTCGGAGTGAACTTATGCTTGGACATGTTCTTCGCTGTGGAGATCGTTCCTGAGACGCGATCAAAGTCTTTGTGAAGTGTTCGTTTATTTGGTTGTTCCTGTATGTTGAGCTGTGGCTGCTTACAAAACGAGTCATCACACTTATAATCACCTGGCACTGGATCAAGTCGTACACGTAAGAAATATAAGAGGATTTGTTGGTGGTGCTCTTTTTCTGTCTGTAGATGGGGCTTTACTTAGGCCGTATCGTACCGCATTGCTCACGTTACGCACGTGAATAACAGGGTAGACTTTCATCTTGATCTTCGTTGAGATGATGTTACTGGACTAGTTATACACATAATTCCAGCTCTCACTCTCACTTGCTGGATTAGTTAAACACTGTTCCAGACATACTTCTCATCCAGGCTCTTCAAAACCTCACGTTGACGACAACTGGTAGTCAAGTAAATCCTGGGTAACGATGACCTGGAACATTTACTGATGGAAGGATGATAATGTTGATGAAAATAACATTAAATCCGACTGCTGGCTGGTTACCCTTGCCATGTGGCAAGTCCATGCATACTCACAACTGCAGTATTTCTATAACGTTCATATGTTCCTCGAAGACATCACACAGGACAAGAACCTCCACAAAGTTACATGTTCAAACCAAGACTCACTCCACGCACTCGGCCTTGCACCCACAATTCCCTGTCCTGGGCTTCTCAAAAGCACGTGACCTTCTCGTTCACAATAAAGCCTCATAAGGCGAGAAACGCCCTTTACTCTAAGCCCAGCAGTTTTTACATGAATACTGCTATAGAAAGGCAAACGTGTACACAGATAGTTGATAGGTAGGCTGCTACGTGTGTAAGTAGGCAGTTAATTTTACTGATAGGTAGGCTGCTATGTGTGTAAGTAGGCAGTTAAGTTTACTGATAGGTAGGCTGCTACGTGTGTAAGTAGGCAGTTAAGTTTACTGATAGGTAGGCTGCTACGTGTGTAAGTAGGCAGTTAAGTTTATTGATAGGTAGGCTGCTACGTGTGTAAGTAGGCAGTTAAGTTTACTGATAGGTAGGCTGCTATGTGTGTAAGTAGGCAGTTAAGTTTACTGATAGGTAGGCTGCTACGTGTGTAAGTAGGCAGTTAAGTTTATTGATAGGTAGGCTGCTACGTGTGTAAGTAGGCAATTAAGTTTACTGATAGGTAGGCTGCTACGTGTGTAAGTAGGCAGTTAAGTTTATTGATAGGTAGGCTGCTACGTGTGTAAGTAGGCAGTTAAGTTGACTGATAGGTGAACTACTACGTATGTAAGTAGGCAGTTAAGTTGACTGATAGGTGGACTACTACGTATGTAAGTAGGCAGTTAAGTTGACTGATAGGTGAACTACTACGTATGTAAGTAGGCAGTTAAGTTGACTGATAGGTGGACTATTACGTATGTAATCAGGCAGTTACGTTGTCTGATAGGTGGACTATTACGTATGTAAGTAGGCAGTTAAGTTGACTGACAAGTAGGTTGCTATATATATAAGTAGCCAGTTGAGTTGACTGATAGGCAGACTGGCCTATTAAACACTTAGGTTTAAAGATAATTAGACATGTAGGTGGGTAAGGAAAAAAATTAAATCTGAACCGATCAAGTAAGAAGGTAAAGAGGTAAGCAGGAAGTTTGTTACCTACGTAGACAGACAGGCTGATAGGTAATTATGTTAAACCGAAATTTGAAGGGATATGGGTAGGTAGACAGTTAGCTAGCTTGGTAAGTAGGTAGGTATCTACGTGTTTGATATACTGATGCCCGTGATTGTGAATGTTTCGAGGATGAAGATTTTTATTTTAATCCCCCCCCCCCCCCGAAAAAAAAAATCTCGTTCCTGCGTTTTTTCATTACATTTTTCTACAGTAGTCTAAAATAAAACACATGGATACTTTCCCATTACAGACAAGTAATATCAAATCATGTTTCATATGTCGTTTATCGTATGAAAAAAAAAAACTTGGACATTCAGCACCCGGATGTAACGGTCAGAAAGGATTGCCAATATCGAGTGACAGAAGCGAAGAAAGAGATGCCAACGTCACTCAACCAAGAACACCATTCTACCAAGGGAGAAGAAAGGCCAAAAAAAAAAAAAGTCAAATTAGGAGGAATGATCCGTAACAAAACAATCACAGTACCTCCAGGCTTGCCTTGGAAATGAGGGGGAACCCCAGAGGTAAACATTAATGAGAAGATTTTTAAAACCCATGAGTAACAGAAAATGGAGTTTTTGTAGATAATAAAAGAAGGATTCCGTGTCACAGAATGAGACAGGAGGCTGGACTAACAGTCTTTATGACAGTGGTTCTCACACTGGAGTTTATGTGGGGGATCTGTAAACAAGAGTCGATTATGTATGAGAAATGTGTACAGATGATTTTTTTTCAATTTACTGCCAAATATTACTTGAGTTTCTTTTAATAGGTGGAGCCATTTAAGATAAGTGAAACCGTTGCTGGCGAGATTCTTCAGCTGTCGTGCGTGGAGGAAACTCCTCCCGGCCAGTGAAGAAAAATGCGACTAGGGATGCCGCGCAGAGCCGCCGTGGAAATGGTGAAGGAAAGGATTAAATGAAGTAACCAGTAGCATCGAGGTCGGTACTACTCAAATAACGGCACCTCTGCTCTAGAGGCCGGCCACGTCCTATATACACCCATACTGGGGCAGAATGCCTAAATCGGCTTAACCCAGGGGTTAAACTAAGATACTGGTGCCGAGATTCTTCGAATGCCGTGGGTGGAGTGAAACTCCTCCCGGCCAATGAAGAAAATGCGAAAAAGCAATTAGGGTTGCCGTGCGGCGCCGATGTGAAAAGGTGATGGAAAGGATAAAGCGAAGCTTAATCGGTGTGTCCAGTAGTCTCGCGGCGAGAGCTACTCATACCACAGCACCTCTGTTCTAGAGGCCGGCCACGTCCGATATACACTCATACTGTTGAAATATGCCTAAACCGGCTTAAACCAGGGGTGAAACTTTATGGTTACTCATGTCACGGTACTTCGCTCTGGAGGTTGGTCACGTCCTAAACACACCCAAACTGGGACAATGCGCCTAAACTGGCTCAACCCAGGGGTAAAATTTAATAGTGGCGAGGATTCGTCCTCCTGGACAAAAGCTCTGTCCTGGTTACAGCTAGGAAGGGTAGCGGCCGCGACCACAAAATGCTGAAGTCGGAGACACTGGATCAGTGCAGTCTAGATAGGCAACCACCTCTCACTTGGCGGGGATGTATGCGTATCCTAATCACGCTGAGGTTTTCCGGTGAGAAAGTCCAACTCTAGACTGGATGGGCAACCACCTCTCACCCGGGGGGATTTGCTGATATCCAAACCACGTCGAGGTTTTCCGGTGAGAAAGTCCAACTCTAGATTAAAATTGTGCAAGGAAAACCACATTGTCGCGTATTCCCGCTTCTGAGACCCACCAAGAATTCAGACCTCTTGATACTCTTAACTTCTTGTGATCCTCTCGGGGATCTCTTGTGGACCTCTCGGGGACCACAGGGGGATCACGGGACACATCGAGGACCACAGGAGTATATTCATTAGGATCACGGGGCGATCTCGGTGGTAGAGTAATACCTCGGTGGTAATATGCATGAAAGAGGAAAAATTGGAAGAGGTGAACAATGTTGGATATCTTGGATCATTACTAACTAATAACGGGGATACAATAAGGGAAATTAAAAGGAGGACATCTGTCGCTCTTCAAAAAGTAAAACAACTAAAAAAGCTGTGGAGAGGAACAGAGAGAACTACAAAAATAAGATTTTTAAGGACATCCATCTTTCCCATCGCAACATATGCCTGTGAGACTTGGACACTTAACAAAACAGCTGAGAAACACATAAATGCCTTTGAATGTAAATGCCACAGAAGAGTTCTTCAAATATCATGGACACACAAAAGAACAAATATATCTATACTACAAGAACTTAATATTGAAGAAGGCTGGCTAGTAAAGAGGATTAAACAGGGAAAACTTAAATATTTTGGACATATTGAACGTCATGAGAAGACCGCCCTGGTCACTATACAGACCCCCGATAGCAATGATATTTCACTATAGAGCCCTGGCCCCAACAGTCAGTCATTTAGATGTCCCTTGCTGAACTTTGCCTCCCTAGCAGTTCTCCTGTAGGCCTCTCGGTTGTAAGCAAGATGCCCTGCTACTGTTGCCTCCCTAACAGTTCTCCTGTAGGCCTCTTTCGGTTGTAAGCAAGATGCCCTGCTGCTGATGCATCCATTCGCAGATCATCAACAATGTCTTGCAGCCATCTTCGGCTTGGTCTTCCTCTCTTTCTTTTTCCCATTATGTACCCTTCCAAGACGGTCTTCTCTAGATTATCATGACGTTTAATGTGTCCAAAATATTTAAGTTTTCTCTGTTTAATCCTCTTTACTGGCCAGCCTTCTTCAATATTAAGTTGTTTTCTGACTACGTGAATTATTATCAGAGATTATGTTTTTGTTTTTATTTATTAATTTTTTTCAATTAAAGAGCGACTGCTTCAAGGTATCTTCAGCAAAATATTGCACTGAAGTGACGGGTTGCCACTTGTGTGATGGGAAAACACTGAAGTGACGGGTTGTCACTTGTGTGATGGGAAAACATGGAACTGACAGGTTGTCACTTGTGTGATGGGAAAACACGGAAGTGACAGGTTGCCACTTGTGTGATGGAAAAACACTGAAGTGACAAGTTGTCACTTGTGTGGTGGGAAAACATGGAACTGACAGGTTGTCACCTGTGTGATGAGAAAACTCTGAAGTGACGGGTTGTCACTTGTGTGATGGGAAAACACTGAAGTGACGGGTTGCCACTTGTGTGATGGGAAACACTGAAGTGACGGGTTGTCACTTGTGTGCTGGGAACACTGAAGTGACGGGTTGTCACTTGTGTGATGAGAAAACACTCAAATGAAGGATTGTCATTTGTGTGATGGGAAAACACTGAAGTGAGAGTTGTCACTATTGTGATGGGAAACACTGAAGTGAAGGATTGTCACTTGTGTGATGGAAAACATGCATTGCTGCTTGAGCCAATATTGTCTCTAAGTCGCGCGCCAGAGCACAACTCTACCCTCCCCCTTCCCAAAAAAAAAAAGATTAGTCAGCGAATCTAATGTGATATGTCCTGAAAAAAAAATTAGTCAGCGAATCTAATGTGATATGTCCTGAAAAAAAAATTAGTCAGCGAATCTAATGTGATATGTCCTGAAAAAAAAATTAGTCAGCGAATCTAATGTGATATGTCATGAAAAAAAAATTGGTCAGCGAATCTAATGTGATATTTCCTGAAAAAAAATTAGTCAGCGAACCTAATGTGATATGTCCTGAAAAAAAAATTAGTCAGCGAACCTAATGTGATATGTCCTGAAAAAAAATTAGTCAGCGAACCTAATGTGATATGTCCTGAAAAAAAAATTAGTCAGCGAACCTAATGTGATATGTCCTGAATAAAAAATTAGTCAGCGAATCTAATGTGATATGTCATGAAAAAAAAATTAGTCAGCTAATCTAATGTGATATGTCCTGAAAAAAAAAATTAGTCAGCGAACCTAATGTGATATGTTGCGCAAAAAAAATCAGTCAGCGAACCTAATGTGATATGTCCTGAAAAAAAATTAGTCAGCGAACCTAATGTGATATGTCCTGAAAAAAAAATTAGTCAGCGAACCTAATGTGATATGTCCTGGAAAAAAAATTAGTCAGCGAACCTAATGTGATATATCGCGCAAAAAAAATTACAGATTTTAGTTTTTACTTTTATGACACCACTCTGTAGTAGAGTTAACGTTTGCGAAAAATATCGAAGCACTATATGAATTTGTTTTCTTGATTTCTTTGAAATTTAGTGAGGTTTTTTCTTTCTTTTCTAAGAGAGCTGTAACTTATACTTGTGATTTGATAATACGACTCACAACAGGCACAGGAAAGTGGTTTTCGAAAATGTGCAGACGAGTTCAAAATTATGCTCACTGTCCTCAAATTCATTGACTAGGTGTATTATATGAAATGTATTGGAAGACCGTTGGAAATGGAGAGAGTCTGTTGCTCGCCTTAAGACACCACAAAGCCTACTTTAACAACGACTGATTTGTGTAATAGCGATGAAGTGGAAGAGACAAACATGCCTCAAGGACTTACATAGCCGTGGTGGGTTCTGGCCTCAAGGACTTCCATAGCCGTGGTCGGTTCTGGCCTCAAGGACTTACATAGCCGTGGTGGGTTCTGGCCTCAAGGACTTCCATAGCCGTGGTCGGTTCTGGCCTCAAGGACTTACATAGCCGTGGTGGGTTCTGGCCTCAAGGACTTCCATAGCCGTGGTCGGTTCTGGCCTCAAGGACTTACATAGCCGTGGTGGGTTCTGGCCTCAAGGACTTCCATAGCCGTGGTCGGTTCTGGCCTCAAGGACTTACATAGCCGTGGTGGGTTCTGGCCTCAAGGACTTACATAGCCGTGGTGGGTTCTGGCCTCAAGGACTTACATAACCGTGGTGGGTTCTGGCCTCAAGGACTTACATAGCCGTGGTGGGTTCTGGCCTCAAGGACTTACATAGCCGTGGTGGGTTCTGGCCTCAAGGACTTACATAACCGTGGTGGGTTCTGGCCTCAAGGACTTACATAGCCGTGGTGGGTTCTGGCCTCAAGGACTTACATAGCCGTGGTGGGTTCTGGCCTCAAGGACTTACATAGCTGTGGTGGGTTCTGGCCTCAAGGACTTCCATAGCCGTGGTCGGTTCTGGCCTCAAGGACTTACATAGCTGTGGTGTTTTCTGGCCTCAAGGACTTACATAGCTGTGGTCGGTTCTGGCCTCAAGGACTTCCATAGCCGTGGTGGGGTGTGGCCTCAAGGACTTCCATAGCCGTGGTCGGTTCTGGCCTCAAGGACTTCCATAGCCGTAGTCGGTTCTGGCCTCAAGGACTTCCATAGCTGTGGTCGGTTCTGTCGTCAGAGTATAGTACGCCGCAGAGAGTGGAGACATCAGAGACGACCTAGTACTGACCTTTGGAAGGCAAAAGTTTGATGTTGATTATTTAGTCCTTCTCTAAGTTACACAAAATAACTTTCCGCGCTCATAGAGACAGGCAGAAGTGGAGGACTTCGAGGGCAGTGAATCCACATCGCTACTTAGACTGAAAGAGCTGGGAATACAGACTGGCTTGGGCCAGGAACGAGAGGCAAACTGGACATGGGAACAACTTGTCTTCCGACACAGGACAGGCACTATCAGCCATAGGACGCTGATGGATATGTTGAAGGTGGTTTGTGGGGGAGGGGGGATCTGAGCACCTATGGACATGTCCAGAGTGCAGTGATGATAACACAGACCATAAACCGTAAACTAACTTTCCGCTGCATGTAGCATGGAGGTAGGTAAATGCCTTCTTATTTTGCTGTATTTAATTATTGTTTTAACGTTATTTCAAGCGCTGCATTTTTTCTATATGAAATGTGTGCCTGTTTTTTTTTTGTTTAACCGTCTTTTCCTATTTTTTTTAAAATAAGGCATGGTCCTGCTAAATAGTTGTAGTACGATGAGGTGGTGGGGTGGTAGGGTGGTGAGATTGTGGGGTGGTGAGATGGTGGGGTGGTGGGGTGGTGAGATGGTGGGGTGGTGAGATTGTGGGGTTGTGGGGTGGTGAGATGGTGGGGTGGTGGGGTGGTGAGATGGTGGGGTGGTGAGATGGTGGGGTGGTGAGGTGGTGAGATTGTGGGGTGGTGGGGTGGTGAGATTGCGGGGTGGTGAGATTGTGGGGTGGTGGGGTGGTGAGATGGTGGGGTGGTGAGGTGGTGAGATGGTGGGGTGGTGAGATGGTGGGGTGGTGAGGTGGTGAGATGGTGGGGTGGTGAGATTGTGGGGTGGTGGGGTGGTGAGATGGTGGGGTGGTGGGGTGGTGAGATGGTGGGGTGATGGGGTGGTGAGATGGTGGGGTGGTGGGTTGGTGAGATGGTGGGGTGGTGAGATGATGGGGTGGTGAGATGGTGGGGTGGTGAGGTGGTGAGATGGTGGGGTGGTGAGGTGGTGAGATGGTGTGGTGGTGAGATGGTGGGGTGGTGAGATGGTGGGGTGGTGAGATGCTGAGATGGTGAGGTGGTGAGGCGGTGAGGTGGTGAGATGGTGGGGTGGTGAGATGGTGGGGTGGTGAGATGGTGGAGTGGTGAGATGCTGAGATGGTAAGGTGGTGAGGCGGTGAGATGGTGGGGTGGTGAGGTGGTGAGATGGTGAGGTGGTGAGATGATGAGGTGGTGAGGTGATGAGGTGGTGGGGTGGTGAGATGGTGGGGAGGTGAGGGTTTTTAGATTAAAAGCTTCGCCTGGACGGAATGACAACCTTGTTGATCATAGTACCTTCCGTGCCAGGTAAGTATATTTCTTTAAGACGACGAAAACAACAGGCCGTGACCCGGTGGTACTGCAAACTGGGTCCACCCGTAACGAGATGTGGACCATACCCCCGGCTTTCAATGTGCAGGGCAGGCCTCGGGCATCTCGTTTAGTTCAAAAAAATAATCAGGCTTTTGTTTTAACCAAAGGGCATGTTGACCAGGGTACCTGCCAAGAGGACACTTTGACCTCAGCCGCTTTGATCTTAGCCAAAAAGGGAAAAGAAAAGGAAAACATTTTCCAGGTTGACATGCGCATTCATGCAAGTTAGGGCGGTGAAAAGATTTTTTTTTTTGAATTTTGCAGAAAGAGTGCGAACGGTTTCTAAAACAGCAACAAGAGAAGAAAAATACTTCTGCAGAAAGGAAAAAGAAAAGCTTTCTATATCCGTATCATTTCGCACTGTCTGAAGTCTGCTTTTTTGTCTGCTTAGCCTCGTTTTAAAATGTCTTGAAGTACTGACCGACACTGGCATTAGTCTTTCTGTGAGACTGAAATGTTGAAGCTGTCGCCATTGGTCCCTTATTCTTGCGTAAGTCAATGTTACGTGGAGGACAAGGGGAGAGAAGAGTGTAACAATCATCAATAATCTCACTTTGAGAAACCCCCACCACAAAAACAAAGAAAATTGAGTTAAATTGCCTAGAATGCCGAACCAAAGGAACATGCTGGGGGAAAGTGAATGGATTGCCCAGGAAATTTTTGTGCTAACGAAGAGAACCTTCAACCTGGAGTGGCATGGGAAGAGTAGAGCTCTGTGCTGTTTTTGTGGTATCATTTGTTTTTCTTTATCGTCTTCATTTAGTTCCTAGTTCTGTTCTATGTTAAACATAATATAACAGAACACGCATCATCTTTGTTTCTAGTTTGCTCCTAGTTTTGTTCTGTGTTAAACACAATATAACAGAACACGCATCATCTTTGTTTCTAGTTTGCTCATAGTTTTGTTCTGTGTTAAACAATATAACAGAACACGCATCATCTTTGTTTCTAGTTTGCTCATAGTTTTGTTCTGTGTTAACACAGTATAACAGAACACGCATCATCTTTGTTTCTAGTTTGCTCCTAGTTCTGTTCTATGTTAAACATAATATAACAGAACACGCATCATCTTTGTTTCTAGTTTGCTCATAGTTTTGTTCTGTGTTAAACACAATATAACAGAACACGCATCATCTTTGTTTCTAGTTTGCTCATAGTTTTGTTCTGTGTTAACACAGTATAACAGAACACGCATCATCTTTGTTTCTAGTTTGCTCCTAGTTTTGTTCTGTGTTAAACACAATATAACAGAACACGCATCATCTTTGTTTCTAGTTTGCTCATAGTTTTGTTCTGTGTTAAACACAATATAACAGAACACGCATCATCTTTGTTTCTAGTTTGCTCATAGTTTTGTTCTGTGTTAACACAATATAACAGAACACGCATCATCTTTGTTTCTAGTTTGCTCATAGTTTTGTTCTGTGTTAAACACAATATAACAGAACACACATCATCTTTGTTTCTAGTTTGCTCATAGTTCTGTTCTATGTTAAACATAATATAACAGAACACGCATCATCTTTGTTTCTAGTTTGCTCATAGTTCTGTTCTATGTTAAACATAATATAACAGAACACGCATCATCTTTGTTTCTAGTTTGCTCATAGTTTTGTTCTGTGTTAAACACAATATAACAGAACACGCATCATCTTTGTTTCTAGTTTGCTCATAGTTTTGTTCTGTGTTAAACACAATATAACAGAACACGCATCATCTTTGTTTCTAGTTTGCTCATAGTTCTGTTCTATGTTAAACACAATATAACAGAACACGCATCATCTTTGTTTCTAGTTTGCTCATAGTTTTGTTCTGTGTTAAACATAAAGAAATTAGACTCTTTTGAAAACAAATGCCTAAGGAAAATACTCGGTATAAATTGGAATGAATTCAAGAACAATGCAGAGATAAGACAGATGAGCAAACAACAACCTGTCTCATGGGTGATAAGGAAAAGGAGATGGACATATGTTGGTCATTTGATGAGAAGAAATGAGAATCCCAAAACAAGCTATCAAGTGGAACACAACAGGCCGAAGAAAAAGAGGCAGACCGCGTGAAACTCTGAAGAGGACATTATTAAGAGAGGCCAAATTAACAGGCATAAAATCCTTTGATGAAAGACTCACCGAAGACAGGAAAAATTGGCGAAATACTTTGCGAGCCCTGTGTGACGTTTAACGGCACGGGAAGGATATATGATATAAGATAAGAAGAAACATAATATAAAAGAACACGCACCATTAAACTTTGATATCGACCAAGGCTTATTATATGCCCAACGGAGGAACGTTATTTCATTCAGATCAAATTTAGCAGAGTAAGAAAATAAGACATGACAGTTTGGAGAGGTTGACAGCAGAAGGCAAAGTTCCTGGCAAAAGAGAAAAGGGACGACCTCGCCGTAGATGGACTCAGGACATCACAGAAAGTCTGAATGCGTCACTCAGAGACGCTGGTCAACTTGGCAAGACTGTAATGCATTTAGGGAGTCAGTTCGAAGGGCAACTTTCTGGAAAGGACCCGTCACATGATGACAACGATGATGATTATGATGATGATGATGATGATGATGATGATGATGATGATGGTGATGGTGATGATGATGATGATACAGGCTGCCAATAAAATAGTATAAAAAGAAGTATTCCTCCAAAAAGAAAACAAAACGACCCTATAAGTACTGTCATACAGTACATCTTAGCACTGTCATACAGTACATCTTAGCACTGTCACACACTTCATCTTAGCACTGTCATACACTATATCTCAGGGACATGGCATCTGTGGGCCAGACTTTCCTTGACCGGGCAGCACATTGTAATAAGACGTGGGTCAAGGCTACACGTGGTTGCCTTCACCTCGCCTGCTCCTGGAGATGTCGAATACCCGTTTATAGATCTGGGGTGGCTGGAGGGTGCTCGCCATAAGATGGGACTTGAACCTCTGACACCTGCATGAGAGACGTGAGCTCTAACCAATACGCCACTCAGACGTCAGTTTATCATAGAAAAAAAACACACACACAGAAGCTCATGGAGACAGTGAACAGATGACAGACATCCTAAACGAAACACAACCAAAAACACTTTTAAGTCTCCTAACAAGACGCTGTAAACTACCACACCATCTTCCTGATCTAAAACCGCCCTAAATCTCACCAGGCAGATGCAAGAATGACCTCCACAGTCCAGAACAGATACGAGAACATATACATACATACGAGAATATATACATATACATACATACATACATACATAAATACATACATACATACATGCATATATATATATATATACGAGAACTTATACATTATAACTCGTACAAGTAAAAGCCTGGACTGTCTACACACACTAAGAACTCGGACATGACTTCAGAGAAAAGGGAGCATTGGCTGAAAATTGTGAGGTTACTATAACGCTCTCTAGCTGACGATGTTGATCTCGGAGGAAATACAATCTTTGGTCTCTTCGTGGCTAAGCATATGAAGCTCAGTCTAAGAAGAAGAAGAAGGAAGAAAGAAGAAGGAAGAAGAAAGAACAATAAAGAAGAAATAAAGAAGAGGAAGATAGGAGAAGGAAGAAGAAAGAACAAGAAGGAAGGAAGGAAGAAAGAAAAATAAAGAAGAAATAAAGAAGAGGAAGAAAGGAGAAGGAAGAAGAAAGAACAAGAAGGAAGGAAGGAAGAAAAGAAGAACAATAAAGAAGATATAAAGAAGAGGAAGGAAGGAGAAGGAAGAAGAAAGAACAAGAAGGACGGAAGGAAGAAAAAACAAGAAGAAGAAGAAAGAAGGAAGGAGAAGGAAGAAGAACGAACAAGAAGGAAGGAAGGAAGGAAGAAAGAATAATAAAGAAGAAATAAAGAAGAGGAAGAAAGGAGAATGAAGAAGAAAGAACAAGAAGGAAGGAAAAAAAGAACATAACGAAGGAAGAAAGAACAACAAAGAACAAGAAGGAAGGAAGGAAGAACAAGAAGAAAGAAAGAACAAGAAGAAAGAAAGAACAAGAGGGAAGAAAGGAAGAAAGAACAAGAAGGAAGGAAGAAAGAAGAAGAAGCAGAAAAAGAAGACCGAGAAGAATGAGGAGGAGGAAGAAATAAGAAGGAAGATGAACAAGAAGGAAGGAAGAAGGAAGAAGAAGAAGAAGAATAGTACTTTCAGCCAGTAAAGTGCAGCTGAAATGCCACGATCAAAAGAAAACATTACCTTTAGGAGACTTTTACGACGCTATAAAGAAGAGCGCGACTTGAGACCTCCATCAAGTTTCACATAATTTCAAAGAAAGACTAAAGTATAAACAACAATAAATTAATTCTTTTTGAAATTAGAGCTACACATTTCTTTCCGTCGGATTCCGTAGCTTTGAAAGCCGTTATTATTACTCTCATTATTATTGCTGTTTGAAAGAATATCAGGGCCGACTAATGTAGGGATAGTTGTACATTTCTAGGACTCAAAGGAAGGACTTTAGAAATTTCCAGAAGCGCTCTTAATGATTATAGAACGACTGGCCACGTGACTGAAAAAAAAGCTACCAACAAGTTCAGTATATTTCTCCAACTCTCTTCTTATTTAACTGCCCGGTCAGAATAATGTGAAAAAGGTTTGTAAGTCTGAGTAACAAATGGAGCTGCTTTTTTTGTATTATAAAGTCGTCCATCCATCCATCCATCCGTCCGTCAGTCCATCCATCTATCCATCCATCGTCCGTCCGTCCATCCATCCATCCATCCATCCGTCCATCCATCCATTCATCCATCCATCCATCCATCCATCCATCCATTCATCCATCCATCCATCCGTCCGTCCGTCCGTCCGTCCGCCTGCCTGCCTGTCTGTCTTACACTCTTTTGATATGTTTTTTTCCCTAATTTAATTTGTATATTTGTACTAAATCAAGTATGTGGGAAGAATGAAAGATGGAGTGATGAAGGACAGAATGTAAGACGGGCCTGCGTGCCTAATTCTTTACCCTTTAGAAATAAAGATTATTCATTCATTCATTCATTCTCTCTCTCTCTCTGTGTCTATTCGGCCACCCGTCCATCCACCCATCTGCCTTTTGTCTATGTCTGTCTTTTTTATCTATCTATCTATCTATCTATCTATCTATCTATCTATCTATCTATCTATCTATCTATCTATCTATCTATCTATCTACGTGCGTCTGCCTGCCTACCCGTCCCTGTGTCTTCTGTCTCTCTATCTTTCTGCCTGTTTGTGTTCACGCTGCCTAACTGCCCTCTGTCTGTCTATTTTCCCGCCTTTATTTGTCTGTCTTCGAGTCTGTCTTAGCTGCCGATGCATGCGTCTTATATGCCTGGCTACTTTTCTGCCTGTCAGCCTCTCTGTGGTTCTGCCTGTCTTTCTTCATGTCTGCCTACTCTCTCTCTCTCTCTCTCTCTCTCTCTCTCCTGTCTGTCTCCTTGCAGGATGTTTCCTTGTACTTGTATGACTCCCGAGACTTCATGCTTGGAATCCTTGTGATTTCCCACTTGATTTCAGTGTCATTTGAAATTAATGTCTTTCCTGCGGGCCACCCCAGAAAAGCGAGCTCCCCTGCCACATTCACCTCAGAGTCATAAACCCAAATTATATCAGAATCAGCCTGAACAATGTCCGTCTTTCTTCAGGTCTCAGTGTTGTAAACAGATGCCCCCCGTGAGTGAATTCGTTTCAGACTCTGCATATGAAAGGGGAGATAATATTTGCGACATCTCTATCCGTTTCTTTAAGGTTCAGCGTCAGCGGTTCTAAAAGTTTTATTTCTAGTAGGGGCTTCTTTGTGAAAAGCAGTAATGATGATTCTGTTCTCAGTGTACATCTCCACCAAGCTTAACTGTAAAATAAACTGGCAGGTATGGGACAGACATTAAGTAAAATATGGACAAACTGTAAAGAGAAATGTAGATATGCTGTACAGATAAGTGTAGATATACTTTACAGGTAAATGTAGATATATTTTACAGATAAGTGTAGATATACTTTGCAAGTAAATGTAGATATACTTTACAGATAAGTGTAGATATACTTTACAGATAAGTGTATATACGCTTTAAAGACAAGTGTAGCTATGCTTTACAGACAATAAATATTCGGATTTGTCTAAATGTAATGAATCTGGCCTTGCCTTGTATTTCCATTCAGTTCTGTTACATAGCCTTTCCAGAACAGCCTCATTAATTAGCTCACATGCTTTATAGACAAGTGGTGATAGACTTTGCAGACAAGTGATGATAGACTTTACAGACAAGTGATGATAGACTTTACAGACAAGTGATGACAGACTTTACAGACAAGTGATAATAGATTTTACAGAAAAGTGATAGACTTTACAGACAAGCGATGACAGACCACATAAAAAAATGTATACAAAATGTACACACAAGTAAAATCCGTCACTTGATGTTAACGGGTAAAAGAAACGTTGAACACTGTAAAGTTTTATGAAAGCAGACTTTCAAGCAAACTTGTAAGCAGACTTGTAGGCAGACTTGTAAGCAGATTTGTAACTAAAATTGTAAGTAGACTTTTAGGCACATTTGAGGCAAACGTGCCCCCAGATATGTAGGCACATTAATAAGCAGACCATTAGGAAGACGTGTAAGCAGACACGGTTTAAACAACATCCCCGAAGACTGGCACCTGGTGCAGCCCAGACAAAAAGACTTTTAACAAGACAGATTAAGATTTAATTAACAAACGATTCCGAAATGCATTACTGACAACAAAAACCATGCCAGGAGCTGACTGCAATAGCGACCACGACCACTCTGTGGAAAAAATTAGAATAAAGCTAAAGAAAGCATGCAGAAAAGTGAGAAACATCAAACTGAATACAGAACTCCTTAAAAATAACCAAGAACTGCGAGACCAATACAAAGTTATTATAACAAATAGATACAATGCAACAGCAGAGACAAATAGTATAGATGAACAATGGGCAATGCTAAGAGATTCTATCCACCAAACTGTTAAGGAGATAATACCACCGAAAAAAGAAGCCCCTAAAAATAAACTGATGACAGACGACATCTTAGGACTGATGGACAAGAGGAGGAGGAGTAAAAATAATGAGAAAAAATATATCAAGATAAATAAGACGCAAATGCAGAGAAGCAAGGAAATGTGGTTAAATGAACAGTGCAGACAGATAGAGGACTCTCATAATAAAGACAGCAAAAACATGCACAAATGAATTAGTGAATTCACAGGCAGGAAAACAAAATATACCACAGGATGCCTGAAATCAAAAGAAGGTAAAATGTTAATGGGAAAAGAAGGTATTGTGGACAGGTGGACAGAGTACATTGGTGGGCTATATGGAGGAGAAAGACCAGAATTAACACCAGATACTGAAAACTGTGATGGACCACCAAAACGTGAAGATGAAATCATAGATGCCATCAAACACATCAAGAAATGAAAAGCAACTGGGCCTGATAATATAACAATAGAAGAAATAGAGGCATTAGAGGAGACAGGAATAAAAATAATAACCAAGTTACTGAATGGCATTTACAACAGTGGTTATATGCCCAGTGACCTGATTAAATCCACGTTTATAGCACTACCAAAGAAACCAGGTGCAAAGGAATGTGATGACAACCGGACTATCAGCCTCTCATGTCACATAACGAAGCTACTTCTGAGAATTGTTGTGAGAAGAACAAGGAAAAGATAAAAATGGAAATAGCAGATGAGCAGTTTGGATTTGTTGAAGTAAAGGAAACACTCAATGCCATTTATGCTTTACGAACACTAACAGAAAGAGCTTTAGAAGTACAGAAAGATCTCTACTTATGCTTCATTGATTACACCAAGGCATTTTGACAAGGTGAACCATGATGAAATCATTAAAATGCTTGAAGACATCAATATAGACGGCAAAGACCTGATGATTGTAAAACATCTATACCGGCAGCAAGAAGTAGCAATTTTAGTTGAAAATAGAACTGGAAAATATCAACCAATAAAACAAGGGGTACGACAAGGATGTGTACTATCTCCAGACTTTTTTTCTCTGTACAGCGAGAATATTCTAAGAACGATCATCACAGAACCAGACATAAAAATTGGAGGATACAATATTAACAACCTTCGGTATGCTGACGGCACGGTTCTGATATCTGAGAACCAAAAAAAATCTGCAAAATCTCTTGGATAAAAGTCGCCAAAGAAAGTGAACAGAAAGGCCTTACTTTGAACATCAAAAAGACAAAGACTATGGTTATATCTAAGAAAGAGAATTCACCAACATGCAGTATAAAATTAAACCGAACTATTCTAAAGCAGGTGCAGAAATTCAAATACCTTGGAGCAGTAATAACTTCAGATGGAAAATACAGAACAGAAATTTACGAACAGAATAGGCCAAGCAAAGATTGCATTTCAGAGAATGAGAAACATATTATCCAACACATCCTTATCAATGAATGTTAGAAAACGGGTCCTAAAATGCTATATTGAACCTATCTTGTTATATGGAAGTGAATCATGGACAATAGGCAAGTCTGCACAAAAATCATTGGAAGCAGCAGAAATGTGGTTTATTAGAAGAATGTTGCGAATCCCCTGGACAGCAAAAATAACTAATGAAGAATGTATGAGAATAGCTGGAGAGACAAAAAAACCTTGTCAAAAAGATAAGAGAGAGACAATGTACTTTCATAGGATATGCAATGAGAAGAGGGGACATCGAAAATATTATAACAGGAAAAATAGAAGGAAGAAGATCAAGAGAAAGACCAAGAGAAATGATACCGGACAGTCTGACGGGATAGTGTGAGAGGAGATCACCAAGTGAGCTGATGGCCTGCATGAAGGATTGTGTACTCTGGGGAAGCATAATAGCCAACGCCAGTCGGCACGGCATATGATGATGATGATGATGATGTAACCAGACATTTAGGAAGACTTGTAAGCAGACTTCTATGAAGACTTTGTGAGCACACTTGTAGGCATATTAATGAGCAGACCATTAGGAAGACTTGTAAGCAGACTTTTAGAAAGTCTTGTGAGCACACTTTTAGGCACATTAACAAGCAGATTTGTAAGAAGAATTGTAAGCAGACTTTTTTGGAAGACTTGTAAGCAGACTTGTAGGAAGATTTGTGGGCACACTTGTAGGCACATTAACAAGCAGATTTTAAAGAAAACTTGCCAGCAGACTTTTAGGAAGACTTGTAAGCAGATATGCAGGCACATTAACAAGCAGACTTTTAGGAGGACTTGTAAGCAGACTTGTATGCACTTGTTGACAGATCTTATTACTCAGACAGGTAATATTAAACGTTTTCTCTATTAAAAAAACGCCCCGTGTTTTCAGTTATAAATGTGCGTCCTTACACTAAGATATGCCTCTTACTTTATTCAACAATTTTTGAAAAAGTAAATAGGATCTGCCGTGAAAAGAGAGCTATGAGCTACGAACACATAATTCGGCTAAACAGAATCCACCAGAGATTCGTCCATCTCAGCAAGTACTGTCAGGTAATGTAATCGATTTTGCCCACAAAAGTCAACTCCATCACGTCCCTTACATCCCAGCTCTACTTCCGCTCTATAGGTGTAATCAGTGAAATATGTGCATTGGGGAATATCGATAATTACCACGGTGATTACTTTGAGAAATATTACCTGTCGCAGTTCGATTAGCTGTACGTGGCAGTTAGGTCGAGTCTCAGGGGCGGGGCAGTAGATACTGGTCTTCATCTGAGGGTGATGCGTTTCTTGGACAAAACGAGGTATAAACAAAAGACGAAATATTGGGAAATCTGTTTTTCTCTTCCTAGGGCGATCGTTGACTGCCCACATCAGGGGAGAAAATACTGAGGGAAGAAAAAAATCCTCCTATCATTAGTTAGAAACTGTGGTGATTTTCATAATTTACAAAATGTCTTTTCATTTCTTTTCCCTCCATTCGAAGAAGTCAAGGGAAGTTGCTAGAACCGTGGTGAGAAATACTTACCGGTGAAGAACAGATATGGTATGTCTGTAGTATTTATACTTTACTGGACTGATATGAATTACTGTTCAATCTTTTACTCTATCTTGTCGCCGTCGTACTGAGTGGTGGAAGGGTGACCACACCATACATTCACACCTTACATATAAATAACAGGAACACGAAACAAACAATCCTTTTTTTTATAAAATCATGATCCTTGTATTTACAAAATTCTGATCCACAAAGCAACACGAATCTAACGAATCCTATGCACATGATGTCCATACATTTCAAACATGCATTACCGAATCATAAAAGAAACATTTCCTTGAATAATATGAGTCCAACCCTAATTGCAAACGCACACAACTAAAATACACATGTCAGCCTCCATCTATCGAATGATCACTTTCGTCCACGTCTGAATAATGACACGGTCGCTGGACTCCAACGTGCTCAGCTTATCGAAATCCCTTAAACTTCTCTCTTCTCGTCTTATATACCTGGTCAGCGACGGACTCGAAGGACTGGGCATTTCCGTTCCAAAAAAAAAAACCCGTTTCTGGCCAGTGGGATTTCCAATCGAAACCGGGACACTGCTTGGTTTTTCCCCACTCCTTACATGGCCACTTCGCAGCTAGCTCCAGCTCTGTAGGAAAATGCTTCTCTGGTGCCCAAGTTCATGTTAGGATGGTTGATGAGCGTATGTGCGATGAGTGTATGTGTGATGAATGTATGTGCGATGAGTGTATGTGTGATGACTCATGTTGTAAGTAGTGACAGATCAAAATACAGCAACATTCAAGCGAACGAACACTTCATGTTGACCTTGACCTTGACCTGGACTCACGAACAACCACATTGAAGGACATGCCCAAGCGTTTTATTACTTTGTCAGCATTCATGTAAGATCTTCCACGCCTCCGTATTCGTGGCTCTCACACAGTTGTTATCTCTTCAAAAGTCCACCCAAAAACCCTCTCTCGCGACCACGTTAAAAAAAAAAACAACCAAGCCACATGACCAACCGAGCCACATGACTAACCGAGCCACATGACCAAACGACCAACGTCCACGTCGTCAGTTGTTTAAACATGTGTTGAGGTAAAGTTTGAACATCCACGGCACACCTAGTAAGCCACATACTGCTATACGACAACTCCCTCATCCAGGAACATTTTGGAGAGGTAGGATAGGGCCTATAGCTTCGTCTTCAGCATCCAACACAGCTATCTGTTGTTTGTCTCTCCTCCTTCATTCTCTCTAACTGCCTGAGCCACCTCAGTCTGTTGTTCTTTTTTCATAAAGGCTGTTACAAGCGGAGAGTTAAAGAATGTGCAGATTTCTTATCTTTCATTATTGTGTTACAAGGTCCCTTACCAGCCCGTAAATCCTTTTCAGGACTTTATTTTATTATAACTGGCAAAGAAAAACAGCCGCAACCTTGGAAATTTCCACCTCGCGTAAAAAGAAAAAATAATTCTCCAGAAGTAGTTTCTACCAACGAAAATTCCTAGCCACTTATTAAACTCTCTCTCCATACACTTCATCTAACACCTTCCTGTGTACTAAAGCCAGGACAATGAAACAAAATAATCCAGAAATAGATACATACTCCTACATCGTACTCCAGTATCATGGTATCGCACTGTGACATAGTGGAAGCTACGGTCCGACAGACGTAGAAAATTATGGTATTAGGTGCCAAGTTTCTCCCAAGTCTGCAGCCCCTTGAGATGGAGAGCTAAAAAGCCGGGGGGTCCACTTACTGAAGTAATTACGCGTTGGCAAGTCAACAGACGTGGGTCGGCTGGTGCCGCAACTGAACGCTATCCATCGTGAGCCACAAAAAACAACCTCTTTGGCTTAAAAATTGCCACCTTCTAGAATCGAATACCTGCTAACTAGATTCGGGTCGGCCAGTAGTTCAGACCCCGGTGTTGCGTAGATTAGTACCGTCAGATCCTTGGTTTTTAAGGAGGGAAGATAACGATATCTTTCAATCTTTTCTTCCATTTCCTTCGTAATCCATGAACTTGGACTTCCAGTCGTAAATTACTGAACTACGCCTACAGGACACGAACATTTTGTTGCTGTTGTTAGCATTCATCACGAATGCCATGTTTTACTGGGAAAATGATCTGAGGCGTGCTTGTAGTGTCCATAACAGTTTAGATTACCAGTTTCCAATTATGAATAAAACATATGAAAACAGTTATTTAAAAAAAAAACTCAGGTGTTTAAAAAAGATTCATGGTAGTTTAGAAGCTGAAGAGAGAGGTTTCAATTCTTTTTTTTTCTTCTTTTCTCTTTGTAACTGCGAGATTGATGTTCTTTGCAGCCGATGCTGTGAAGATGGTGAGACCTGGATCTGGAAAAGGGTTACTGCTGGTGGTTCTTTTTTTTTCAACCGTGAGTGGAGATAAAAAGCGCAAGGATGTGGGAGGGAAGGGGTTAATGTGGGTTTTCTTTAACAGTCTCCAACCGCCATGGAGACTGGAGATTCCTACCCCGTTAGCCAGGCCGTGTCTGTTACTGGGAGGCTACCAACGAAGCGTTGGGACAGGGTCTTGATCATCTGTGTCTCGCCAGCCGTGACGCTGGCACGTTAGCTGTGAATCGCTGACTGCCAAATCGGTCAACTTTCTCGCTCCCCGAAGAGTTTCAGTTGCCAAGCTATTACAAATAATACTCCAGACTTAACTTAAACGATTTGTCAAGCTATTACAAATAATACTCCAGACTTAACTTAGACCATTTGTCAAGCTATTACAAATAATACTCCAGACTTAACTTAGACCATTTGTCAAGCTATTACAAATAATACTCCAGACTTAACTTAGACCATTTGCCAAGCTATTACAAATAATACTCCAGACTTAACTTAAACCATTTGTCAAGCTATTACAAATAATACTCCAGACTTAACTTAGACCATTTGTCAAGCTATTACAAATAATACTCCAGACTTAACTTAGACCATTTGTCAAGCTATTACAAATAATACTCCAGACTTAACTTAGACCATTTGTCAAGCTATTACAAATAATACTCCAGACTTAACTTAGACCATTTGCCAAGCTATTACAAATAATACTCCAGACTTAACTTAGACCATTTGCAAGCTATTACAAATAATACTCCAGACTTAACTTAGACCATTTGTCAAGCTATTACAATAATACTCCAGACTTAACTTAAACCATTTGCCAAGCTATTACAAATAATACTCCAGACTTAACTTAAACCATTTGCCAAGCTATTACAAATAATACTCCAGACTTAACTTAGACCATTTGTCAAGCTATTACAAATAATACTCCAGACTTAACTTAGACCATTTGCCAAGCTATTACAAATAATACTCCAGACTTAACTTAGACCATTTGTCAAGCTATTACAAATAATACTCCAGACTTAACTTAGACCATTTGTCAAGCTATTACAAATAATACTCCAGACTTAACTTAGACCATTTGTCAAGCTATTACAAATAATACTCCAGACTTAACTTAACCATTTGCCAAGCTATTACAAATAATACTCCAGACTTAACTTAGACCATTTGTCAAGCTATTACAAATAATACTCCAGACTTAACTTAGACCATTTGTCAAGCTATTACAAATAATACTCCAGACTTAACTTAGACCATTTGTCAAGCTATTACAAATAATACTCCAGACTTAACTTAGACCATTTGTCAAGCTATTACAAATAATACTCCAGACTTAACTTAAACCATTTGACAAGCTATTACAAATAATACTCCAGACTTAACTTGGACCATGTGCCACGCTATTACAAATAACTCCAGACTTAACTTAAACGATTTGTCAAGCTATTACAAATAATACTCCAGACTTAACTTAAACCATTTGTCAAGCTATTACAAATAATACTCCAGACTTAACTTAGACCATTTGTCAAGCTATTACAAATAATACTCCAGACTTAACTTAGACCATTTGTCAAGCTATTACAAATAATACTCCAGACTTAACTTAGACCATTTGTCAAGCTATTACAAATAATACTCCAGACTTAACTTAGACCATTTGCCAAGCTATTACAAATAATACTCCAGACTTAACTTAGACCATTTGTCAAGCTATTACAAATAATACTCCAGACTTAACTTAGACCATTTGTCAAGCTATTACAAATAATACTCCAGACTTAACTTAAACCATTTGCCAAGCTATTACAAATAATACTCCAGACTTAACTTAAACCATTTGCCAAGCTATTACAAATAATACTCCAGACTTAACTTAGACCATTTGTCAAGCTATTACAAATAATACTCCAGACTTAACTTAGACCATTTGCCAAGCTATTACAAATAATACTCCAGACTTAACTTAGACCATTTGTCAAGCTATTACAAATAATACTCCAGACTTAACTTAGACCATTTGTCAAGCTATTACAAATAATACTCCAGACTTAACTTAGACCATTTGTCAAGCTATTACAAATAATACTCCAGACTTAACTTAAACCATTTGCCAAGCTATTACAAATAATACTCCAGACTTAACTTAGACCATTTGTCAAGCTATTACAAATAATACTCCAGACTTAACTTAGACCATTTGTCAAGCTATTACAAATAATACTCCAGACTTAACTTAGACCATTTGTCAAGCTATTACAAATAATACTCCAGACTTAACTTAGACCATTTGTCAAGCTATTACAAATAATACTCCAGACTTAACTTAAACCATTTGACAAGCTATTACAAATAATACTCCAGACTTAACTTGGACCATGTGCCACGCTATTACAAATAATACTCCAGACTTAACTTGGACCAGTTGCCAAGCTATTACAAATAATACTCCAGACTTAACTTAGACCAGTTGCGCCAAAAACAACACTTAACTTAGATCAGTTGCCTCAAGAAAAACACTTAACTTAGATCAGTTGCCTCAAGAAAAACACTTAACTTAGATCAGTTGCCTCAAGAAAAACACTTAACTTAGATCAGTTGCCTCAAGAAAAACACTTAACTTAGATCAGTTGCCTCAAGAAAAACACTTAACTTAGATCAGTTGCCTCAAGAAAAACACTTAACTTAGATCAGTTGCCTCAAGAACCAGACTTAACGTAGACAAGCTGCCCCAAGAAACCTTCTGAGACTCATTTTAATAGTAGGGTTGACAGCAGGACCGTAACCATGGGCAGGTAAAGAAACAACCGGTTAATTCCGGGACACATTCAAAGCGCCACTTCATATTTGTAAGTTGGATTTTTAAATATTTATGAATTTGTTGTATAATTTTTTTTTCTGCTGTGAATTAAAAAAACACGAATACAAGGATTAACAGGCATAAAATCCCTTGATGAGGTTGAAAGACTCGCCGAAGACAGGAAAAATTGGCGAACTACTTTGCGAGCCCTATGTGACGTCTAACGGCACGGGAAGGATATAAGATAAGATAAGAATACATGGAACCAGTGACTGTAGCTGAAAATGCTAGCGTCAGGATTGACGAACCATAGCTGATCAAGACCCTGTCCCACTTCTCCATTTTAACCCCCAGTAACAGGCCTAGCCTGGCTAATGGGAAAGGGCTAGTCTTAACAGTGGAGTATGCTAAAGAAGTACTACACACCCCCCTCCCCTGTTTTTTATCCGCACTCGGGGCCTGAAAAAAGGCTGGTATAACCCGCTCCCAATCCGATACTACGCTGTCCCTCAACATCTTCAGAACATAGGCTGCAAAGGAAAACAACCTGGCAGTTCCAGGGAGATAGTGGACAAGACAGATAAAAAAGGAACGCGCTGAGATTTTCCGGTGGGAAAGTCCTACTCTAGATCAAACTGGTGCAACGAAAACCACGGTGTTACGCAATCCCGCTTCAGAGACCCACCAAGAATACAGGCTCAAGCCGTGCGATACTCTGAACCTCTTGTGGTCCTCTTGGGGATCTCATGTGGTCCACTGGGGACTACACGGGGGACCACGGGACCTATGGAGGACACAGGTTATTCAGTAGGATCACAGGGCGGTCTTGCTGGTAGAAGCGAACGAAGAAGAAGAGGATCAAAAAGGAAATATGTCTTGTGCAAGTCATTTCCTTTTTCTTATAACATTGGTCAACTAAGAGTACTTCCCTCGCTGATCTTCTCACATAAACCGTGTCCACAAGAAACCTGATTCAACTCGTACACTGAAATCTTACACCAGCCTTCACACATTCACGCTCCACTGAACGCCACTAGCTTTGATTGAGTCAGTACAAGAATAACGCTTCCGCCTATTCGAACGCCATTGTTTTTGTTCAGGAAAGAAAAAAAAAACGGAATACAAGCCTAAGAAATCAAAAGTGAAAGGATTACAGCACTGCGCCCGCTGAACTAAAGTCAGCAATGAGAATCATCCTCTGTCTGCAGGAGATTAAGTGGATCCGAACTGACTGGATCGCTCTTATCCAACATTTACACCGTTCTATAGTGCATCTATCTGCCTTGCTGTCTTCTCTGTTCATGAGTATGGCCGTGTACAACATTACCGTAAGCGATGAAGGAAGTATTATCGTGTATTACATTACCGTAAGAGATGGAGAAAGTATGGCCGTGTACAACATTACCGTAAGAGATGAAGGAAGTATTATTGTGTATTACATTACCGTAAGAGATTGAGAAAGTATGGGGTCGTGTATTACATTGCCGTAAGAGATGAAGGAAGTATTATCGTGTATTACATTACCGTAAGAGATGGAGAAACTATGGTCGTGTATTACATTGCTGTAAGAGATGAAGGAAGTATTATCGTGTATTACATTACCGTAAGAGATGGAGAAAGTATGGTCGTGTATTACATTACCGTAAGAGATGGAGAAAGTATGATCGTATATTACATTACCGTAAGAGATGAAGGAAGTATTATCGTGTATTACATTACCGTAAGAGATAGAGAAAGTATGATCGTGTATTACATTACCGTAAGAGATGGAGAAAGTATGATCGTGCATTACATTGCCTGTAACTGACGCAGGGAGTATGATCGTGCATTACCTTACCGTGACAGATCCATGAGGTATTATCGAGTATTACATTACTGTAAGAGACTCATGAAGTATGAATGTATTGTATATTACAATACCGTAACAGACGTATGATACAGAAGTATGATAATTTATTATATTACAGTAAGATACTAATGAACTATGATTGTACTGTAAATTACATTACCGTAAGAGACTAATGAACTACGATAGTATTGTATATTACATTGCTGTGAGAGACTAATGAACTATGATTGTATTGTATATTACCTTACCGTAACAGACCCAGGATTGACACTTTGCCCGTCGCAGAAACTGAGACCAGATAAAAGCCGCGAGCAGTTAAAGCGAGACCAGACAAGTGGGAGTCTTTTGTGTGCTTCATTTTAACACCAATTCTTAAAATACTCCGTGAGTAATCTTTTTGTTAAACTCGACTTGGGAGAAAGGAGGCTGTGCAGTGTTGCAGTCATCGACCCAAAGTTGACTGATAGATTAAGGTTATGTAAACCACTGCTGATCAAGACCCTATCCTAGCTATTCGTCTTCTAGAGACTCAACCAGGTTAACCGTAACAGGGATCGCTATATTCTGAAGTATGGTTACGGAGTATCCCACTTTTAAGCTGCTTTTTTTTTGGCATCATTCATCTTCGGAACAAATATCGGCCGTAGCTCAACTTCCCTTACCACACGATGCTGTACTTCAACATCTTCATCGCATCGGCTGCAAAGTACATCATGCTGGCAGCTCCAGGGGAGTCAGATCATCAACAGCAACTATTCCGATTATATTTATCATATTTGTCAACTTGTTTACGATAGTAGTCTCGTCTTTCATGACACGCGATCCTTCCTCCAAATGCTGTTGCTGGTATTCAGTTGCCCGTTCTGGTTTACCTCTTTCAACATACAGAACATTTTGTAGACTGACCAAAAGAACCCCCCCCCCCCCCCCCAAAAAAAAAAATCCAAAAACAAAACCGTAGATAGGATATCGATTTCATCTTACCACATGCTTATTCAATTCAGTACATATCTGAGTTGTCCGAAGAAGGCCAGATAGGTTGAAACATTACTTTTTTTTTCATTTATCTTCCCTCTCCCATTTATTCGCGATTGTAATCGATACATATTTCCGTTACATCTCTTGCATCCGAGGACTCTTTTATTGCAGCCATCTTTGATCTCATTTGTCTGCACGCAGGGAAGTACAAAAATAAACCAACATGACATGCAATAGGAGAAGCAGATTTTTAAATTTTTATTTTATTTCTGGAGAAATTACGGGGGTTCCATCAGACAGTAGTAATTTTTTTTTAACGAATGTTTGAATGTCTGTCTGATTGGCTGTTTGGTTGTCTTCTTCTTCTTCTTCTGCTTCTTCTTCTTCTTCTTCTTCTGCTTCTTCTTCTTCTTCTTCTTCATCATCATCTTCTTCTCTTCTTCTTCTTCATCTTCTTCTTCTTCATCTTCTTCTTCTTCTTCTTCTGCGTTCGAGGTTGTTGGTCACATCAGATCCTGATCCCTTTTGACATGGCAAAGCCCGCAGCCCTCTCCTGATTCTGATAGGAGCCCCAAAGCGCTTGCCCCAAGCTAGTGTCCTCTGGCCATGTCTCACGTCCCAGGTCCGCATGGTTTGGGCACTCTTGAAGGATATGTTCTGGAGTCTGGACTCTGCCACATGGACACTCGTCTGTGTGATACATTTTGAGTTGATGTAGGTGTTTTGGTTGTGTGGTTGCTTGTCTGACTGTTTGGTTGCTTGTGTGGTTGGTTTCTGGCTGCTTGATTGGTTGTGTGGTTGGTTGGTTTATAGTAACCGCGAGTTGATCCCAAAAGGAGGATTTCGTGAAGACAGTAAACGTCACGCATGGAGCCGGATTGCGAGCAGCTCCCTTTCTTTTCTTTAAATAGAGCATTTACTCAAGTTCTGAACCAGAGAGGCACGAAGGTCAGAACCTCTTCTCGCTATCTTTTCTCTCACAGAGAACACCCTCCCCCCTGCCCCTCTCTTTTCTCGTTATCTTTTCGCGGCTGGGTTGGCCCATGTGACTATCGGACCAAGAAAGGTCCCGTCCCAATGAAAAATAGAATCCGAGACCTTCTGGTTGACATGAGGAATGTACTAATCTCAACTCCACAGAATTTACAAAACATCCTTTGTCTTTCGCCACATATTGACTACAACATGCTGTATCTGAGTTGATGTCATATGGCCTTGCAAAAGGTCAGCTGATCGCACATGTGCTATTAACGCACTTGGAAACTTGTATTTGTTAAACAGCATGTTGTATTTATTTGTATTCCACAGATCATATGTCAGCCATATTAAACGTCTTTCCCTTTTTCCAGTTCACGTACCCACGTTTCGGGTCGAGTCCGGTATTCGAGGGGGCTGAACGCTGAATGGTATTAAGTTTTCCTTTCACTAACCGGCTGCCCGTGTGTGTGCTGTGCGATCTGGTGTACCTCGCACTGCAGGAGATATTCTTTCTCTTCGGAGGTATTTTCTCCCAACACGCGTGCAGCGGGTTCCCTTTTGTACAGCTGAGACGCTGGAAAGAGGTGATTGTACTGAGTCCAAAGCAGGGCGTTTATGGCACTGAGCTAAATGGACGGATCCCTTCAGCGGTACTCGGTCGATTAGAGGGCGCTCGCGAAACTGAGTTGACTGGATGCCTCTTCTGTCGCACTTGAGTCGATTGGAAGACGCTCATGGCTATTCCCAGCTCATAATCTTGTGGATGAGACGGTAATCCAAAAAGGGCAGTCTTCATCATTAATTCACGTGCTGAGACAGTTCCACCTTTTTCAATCTCCTTTTTCGTTTAGAAATTTGTGTGCCTAAGTGGCGTTGTGGCAAGTGTACTAGTCTCTCACGCGGAGGTAGTCGGTTCAAGCCAAACTCGGAGGCGCTCCATTCGCCTAGACGTGAAAACGGTTGCCTGAATAATTCAGGAGCTAGGCATGAAAAGCCATCATGGCGTGATGCTGACTGCATTAACCTCTAGTGTGTCGTCAATTTGTGTTGGTGGTTGTTTGGCTGGTTTTGTGGTTGGCTGTTTGGCTGTATGACTGGTTTTGTAGTTTACTGTTTGGCTGTTTGACTGGTTTTGTGGCTGACTGTTTGGCTGTTTGATTGGCTGTGTGGTTGACTGTTCGGCTGTTTGGTTGGTTGTGTGGATGGCTGCCTGGTTGTTTTGACCGGTTGAGTGGTTGGCTGTTTGGTTGGTTGTGGGTTGACTGCCTGGTTGACTGTTTATATGGTTGTTTGACTCGTTGGCTGCGTGATTGCTTGTGTGGTTGACTGTCCGGTTGATTGGTTAAATGTGTGGTTGGCTGTCTGTCTGTTTGGTTTGTTGTGTGGTTGTTTGACTGCTTGGCTGTTTGATTGCTTGTGTGGTTGACTGTCCGGTTGTTTGGTTAGTTGCGTGGTTGGCTGTCTGTCTGTTTGTTTTGTTGTGTGGTTAGCTGTCTATCTGTTTGGTTTGTTGTGTGGTTGGTTGTCTGTCTGTTTGGTTTGTTGTGTGGTTGGTTGTCTGTCTGTGTGGTTTGTTGTGTGGTTGGTTGTCTGTTTGGTTTGTTGTGTGGTTGGTTGTCTGTCTGTTTGGTTTGTTGTGTGGTTGGTTGTCTGTCTGTTTTGGTGTATTGTGTGGTTGGTTGTCTGGTTGTCTGATTAGATGTCTGGCTGTTCTGTTATTTCTATGCAAAATGATGTCACTAGCCACTGTCTTCCAAAGTGTCCCGATTAAATGACTGGACAACATTTTGAAAAATGTAATAATCCAAGAGTGTAGCAAATCTATTCTGTCCTTTATTCACAATTTTATATTCCATTTTCTTGTCTACATAAAATCTCCTCTTCTCTATTCCATTTTCTTGTCTACATAAAATCTCCTCTTCTCTATTCCATTTTCTTGTCTACATAAAATCTCCTCTTCTCTATTCCATTTTCTTGTCTACATAAAATCTCCTATTCTCTATTCCATTTCGTGTTTATCATTTTCATTAAACGTCTCCTGTAATCTTAATGCACCAAGAATTCCATCACATGTTTCTGATACGTTTGGTGAACCATACTTACACAAAGCTGAGAATGTGACACTATCGCCATTATTTTCAAGTTCTACTATTTCAGTCGGATACATAAATGCCTTTGAATGTAAGTGCTACAGAAGAGTTCTCCAAATATCGTGGACACAAAAAAGAACAAATATATCTATACTACAAGAGCTTAATATTGAAGAAGGCTGGCTAGTGAAGAGGATTAAAGAGAGAAAACTGAAATATTTTGGACACATTAAACGTCATGATAATTTAGAGAAGACCGTATTGGAAGGATACATAATGGGAAAAAGAAAAAGAGGAAGACCAAGACGAAGATGGCTGCAAGACATCGTTGACGATCTGGAAATGGATGCAACAGCAGCAGGCCATCTTGCTCACAACCGAGAGGCCTACAGGAGTGCTGTTTGGGAGGCAAAGTTCCGCAAGGGACATGCAAATGAATGAATGAATGACATTACTTTTTCAATATTGAAAATAACTTTTGGGTTTTTTTATATAAACTGGAAAAACATGAATGTTCAAAGAATGATAAAAGAAATTAATTCTTAAATTACGAACTCTTAAAAACGTGATTTTTAAAAAAATAACAAATCCAGATTACTGTCAATGTCTGACATTAAAAGTGCTTAGTACTTTTCGAACACAAAATAGAGCAATGTACTTTAAAACTCTACTGCGTGCAAGCATGGAAATGTTGTATCTGATACATCTGCACTTACTGGGAACCAGAATACCGCATGTAGACGAATGTACTCGCAGGAACAGAGTTCAGACTCCAAGATATTTATGAATGTCCATTATTTCCAGACCAACGGAACACACACGCACACACATACACACAAAAGGTCATATTTTTTAGAGCAGTGGTTCTCAAACTTTTCCGGAGCTATCACCCGCTCACCCTCTCAGCCCACATCGATAGATACACATATATAAACTTTATTGGTTTCTGCAAAGAAATAGACAAGAAATTAGACTCTTTTGAAAACGAATGCCTAAGGAAAATACTTAGTATAACGTGGAACGAATTCTTGAACAACGCAGAGATAAGACAGATAAGCAAACAACGACCTGTCTCATGAGTGATAAGAAAAAGATGGACACATGTAGGCCATGTGATGAGAAGAAACAATCAGAGAATACCAAAACAAACTATAATTTGGACTACAACAGGCCGAAGAAAAATAGGTCGACTGCGTGAAACTCTAAAGAGGACATTGTTATGAGAAGCCAGTTTAGTGGGCATAACATCCCTTGATGAAGTTGAACGACTCGCCGAGAACAGGAAAACTTGGCAAACAACTATGCGAGCCCTATGTGACGTTTAACGGCACGGGAAGGATGTAAGATGTAAGATTGGTTTCTGCGACTCCCTTTCCCCGTCATCGTTGGTATTCCAGCTGCCCCAATTTTAAAACCGCTGGTCTAGACCGCTGGCAGAAGACATTTACTAGAACTTGAGAACTCTGTGTGTTTGATTCCAGACACAGGGCAAAGATTTAATACGACCCAGTGCTTGAAAAAAACTGATGAAGAACTAAAGAACTAAAGTTTCTAACGGCAAAAGTCGTTCTTTCTGTCAATCCCATTCCCCATATATATGTCGTGTATAAGGCTGGCCAGATTCCCCCATTTCTATTTCTCCTGTACTTGCGTCTGCGATCTGACTTAGAGAATTTGTGGTTATCTCGTGGACGGGATCAATTAGATGTTGTCATTTTTTTTTACATTTAACCACATTGCCTGCTCCTTGTTTCCGCCCTGTCATTTGGGGGTTGACTGCTCACATACTCCCTTTTTGGATTTGTAATTGTTCACCATCTCCAGACTAATGAGTGGAAGCAGACATCAGGATAACAAGACAGGCACTGACATGGAAACCAAAGAGAAAAAGAAATCAGGGAAGGCCCAAAACTACTTTTGAAAAGAGAAATTATGACAGTGCTCTAGAGATAAGGGATATACATGGAGGATAAACAGCTGCTGGCGAGATTCCTCAGCTGCCGTGCGTGGGGCGAAACTCCTCCCGGCCAATGAAGAAATATGCGATTAGAGTTGCCGCGCGGCGCCGCTGTGAAAAAGGTGATGGAAAAGATTAAGTGAAGTTTAATCGGTATAGCCAGTAGTCTCGCGGTGACGACTACTCATACCACAGCACCTCTGCTCTAAAGGCCGACCACGTCCTATATACATCCATACTGAGGCTAATATGCCTAAACCGGCTTAACCACGAGGTGAAATTTGATGGCTACACATATTACGATGCCTCCGCTCTAGAGGCCGACCACGTCCTGTATGCACCCATCATTCATTCATTTGCATGTCCCTTGCGGAACTTTGCCTCTCCAACAACACTTCTGTAGGCCTCTAGGTTGTGAGCAAGATGGCCTGCTGCTGATGCATCCATCTGCAGATCATCAACGATGTCTTGCAGCCATCTTCGCCTTGGTCTTCCTCTCTTTCTTTTTACAGTTATGCACCCTTCAAGACAGTTTTTTCTAGATTATCATGACGTTTTGTGTGTCCATAATATTTACGTTTTCTCTGTTTAATCCTCTTTACTAGCCAACATTTTTCAATATTAATTCTTATAATATGGATATATTTGTTATTTTTTGTGTCCATGATATTTGAAGAACTCTTCTGTAGCATTTACATTCAAAGGCATTTATGTGTTTCTCAGCTGTTTTGTTAAGTGTCCAAGTCTCACAGACATATGTTATGATAGGAAAGATGTATGCCTTTAATAATCTTATTTTTGTAGTTCTGTCTGTTCCTCTCCACAGATTCTTTAGTTATTTTACTTTCTGAAGAGCAATAGATGTCCTCCTTTTAATTTCCCTCATTGTATCTCCATTATTAGTTAATAGTGATCCAAGATGTTCAAAACTCTCCACTTCTTTCAGTTTTTCCTCATTGATACATATTTAAGCTGCTTTGTTTATTTTGTCATTTTCATCAATTTAGTTTTCTTTGCATTAAGATAGAAGTTCTGCTCTTCGCTGTTCTTACGGACTGACATAATTAGTTTTTCCATTCCTTTTTGTGTTGTGGACAGTAACACTGTGTCATCAGCATATCTAATCTCTGGTATTTCATAACCTCCAATTGTTATGACATCGCAATATTCTTTGTCTACATCATCTCTAACATTCCTCACTATATTTTCAGTATACAAGTTAAATAAGTAAGGTGACAATATGCACTGATGGACCCCTTGTTTTATGTCAAACCAAGTTGTTGTTTCACCATTTATTCTTACTACTGCTTGTTCGTCTAGATACAGCAGTGATATTAATTGTATCAAATATGTTGGAAATCCCATTTTTTCCATTATTTCCCAAAGTTTCTGGTGTTGTACACAATCAAATGCCTTTGAGTAGTCTACAAAGGATAAATATAGATTCACATTAAATTCTCTGCATTTCTCTATTATTAATCTTATACTAAATATGTGATCTCTTGATCCTCTTCCTTGCCTGAAACTAGCATGGACCATATTGACGTCTTCTTCTATTTTCTTATGAAGTCTACCCATTATGATTTTTAACAGAATGTTACTGGCATGACTAATCAGGGCAACAGTTCTGTAATTTGTGTATAATTTCATGTTACCCTTTTTTGGCAGTGGTATGAATACAGTTCTTTTCCATTCTTTTGGCCAAATACCTGAATGCCATATCTTTTTACATAGTGCATGATAGATTGCTGCACATTCCTTTCCTCCTGCTTTAATAAATTCAGCTGGTGATTTACTATTTTTCAGATTCTTTATTGCCCATAAAACTTCTTCTATTGTCGGTTCGGGTTCTTTCTCCTCCAATAATAATTCACACTGTTGATTTAAGCTTTCACAGTCGGTTGTTTCATACATCATCTGCAATATTCCTTCCATCTTTCTAGAACTTCCTCTGTCTCTATCAAGGTATTCAATATGTTGTCATAAATTACATTTAGCTTAGCTGTGACATTTCTCGTCAATGTCTTCATTTCTTTAAACATTTCACTATCTCTTCCACACTTCTGGTGTCCTTCTGTTCTTTCACAACAATCATGTATGTACTGTTTTTTTTTTTCTTTTCTTATGTTTCTTCGTACTTCTTTAGTTAAAGATTTATATTCCTCTTTGTTGTTTGTCACTTTCCATTGCGTCTACATTTCTCTACGTTGTTTTATCTTTCTAGTGCCTGCTGTAATTCATCCATTCTCTTGTGTTTTCTTTACTGGAACCATGTCTTTAGCTGTTGTTATTAAGATATCTCTGGCCTCTATATACACCCATACTGATATAATATGCCTAAACCGCCTTAACCCAGGGGTGAAACTTACTAGTGACTAGGATTCGTCCTCCTGGACAAAAGCTCCATCTGATCACCACCAGGAAGGGTAGCGGCCACGACCACAAAATGCTGAAGTCGGAAACACTGGGCCAGTGCAGTCTAGATAGGCAACCACCTCTCACCCGGCGGGTATATTTTCATATCCAAATCACGTTGAGGTTTTCCGGTGAGTAAGTCCAACGCTGGACTGGATGAGCAACCAACTCTCATCCGGCGGGGATATACTGATATCCAAAACACGTCGAGGTTTTCAGGGTGAGGAAGTCCAAATCTAGACTAAACCGATGCAACGAAAACCACGTTGTCACGCAATCCCGCTTCTGTGAACCACCGAGAATATAGGCCCAAGCCCCACGATGCTCTGAGCCTCCATCCTAAATGAGACTATCGCGAGAACCACAGGAGTAAATTCAGTAGGATCACGGGGCGATCTTGATGGTAGAAGCGAACGAAGAAGAAGAAGAAGACATGGAGGGAAGTAAAGAATAAATCCAAGAACAGGGATTACTGGTGAAACTTTATCTGCGGCTTATAATTCCTAGGGGAATGATGATGATGATGATGAAGATGATGATGATGATGATGGTGATGATGATGATGTATGATGATGGTGATGATGATGATGATGTATGACTGAAATTTCAATATCTTCAGAAAGTAATTTTCTAGTATACATCTGGCTAAGATCTGTTCTAAATGCCTGAGTGGCGAGGTTGGGTAGTGCATTATTGTCTCATGGCGAAAGTCTGTGTTTCGAATCCGGCCGACGGTGCCCCAGTTGCCCAGTTTTAGAAATAGGTACCTGGTTTCTTCTGGATCTGAGAAAAGAAAAGCGACCAGGCATGATGTTGACCACATCACCCTCTAGTGATGCTGACATCACCCCTAGTGATGCTGACCACATCACCCTCTAGTGATGCTGACCACATCACCCTCTAGTGATGCTGACCACATCACCCTCTAGTGATGCTGACCACATCACCCCCTAGTGATGCTGACCACATCACCCTCTAGTGATGCTGACCACATCACCCTCTAGTGATGCTGACCACATCACCCTCTAGTGATGCTGACGACATCACCCTCTAGTGATGCTGACCACACCCTCTAGTGATGCTGACCACATCACCCCCTAGTGATGCTGACCACATCACCCCCTAGTGATGCTGACCACATCACCCTCTAGTGATGCTGACCACATCACCTCTAGTGATGCTGACCACATCACCCCCTAGTGATGCTGACCACATCACCCTCTAGTGATGCTGACCACATCACCCCCTAGTGATGCTGACGACATCACCCCCTAGTGATGCTGACCACATCACCCTCTAGTGATGCTGACCACATCACCCCCTAGTGATGTTGACCACATCACCCTCTAGTGATGCTGACCACATCACCCTCTAGTGATGCTGACCACATCACACTCTAGTGATGCTGACCACATCACACTCTAGTGATGCTGACTACATCACACTCTATTGATGCTGACAGGTCAAGGAAAATGTGGCCGCCAACACCATATACCGACCTAGATGCCTCCGACATTAAACGGGCTGCCCACATTTTACGATCTATCTGCCTTTAGTTAGCTGCTCTCTACTTTTCAATCAGTTTTACGTCTTCTCTGTCTAACCACACATCAGTCTGCATGTCTGTCTATTTATCTGTCTTTCCATTTGTATGCCTTTCACTATATTTCTATTTTTTACAGGAATATCGAGGCAAAAGAAAAAGCCCATTTGATCTAGGAGGCAAAAAAGCCCCTTTGCCCTTAGGAGGAAAAAGAAAAAGCCCGTTTGACCTAAGAGGCAAAAGAGAAGCCCGTTCGACCGGAGGGCGGAGGGTTTTCTTTGTTTTAGGAGAGGCAGAGGCTTTCTCTGTTTTAGGAGAGCGGAGGGCTTTCTTCGTTTTAGGATAGGCGGGAGACTTTCTCTGTTTTAGAAGAGGCGGAGTGCTTCCTCTGTTTTAGGAGAGGCGGAGGCTTTCTTCGTTTTAGGATAGGCGGGAGACTTTCTCTGTTTTAGAAGAGGCGGAGTGCTTCCTCTGTTTTAGGAGAGGCGGAGGCTTTCTTTGTTTTAGGAGAGGCGGAGGGCTTTCTTTGTTTTAGGAGAGGCGGGAGACTTTCTCTGTTTTAGAAGAGATGGAGAGCTTCTTCTGTTTTTATGATGGACATAGGGCTTCCTCTGTTTTTATGATGGACATAGAGCTTCCTCTGTTTTTATGATGGATATAGGGTTTCCTCTGTTTTTATGATGGACACAGGGCTTCCTCTGTTTTTATGATTGATATAGGGCTTCCTCTGTTTTTATGATGTATATAGGGCTTCCTCTGTTTTTATGATGGATATAGGGCTTCCACTGTTTTTATGATGGACATAGGGCTTCCTCTGTTTTTATGATGGACATAGGGCTTCCTCTGTTTTTATGATGGATATAGGGCTTCCTCTGCTTTTATGATGGACATAGAGCTTCCTCTGTTTTTATGATGGACATAGGGCTTCCTCTGTTTTTATTATGGATATAGGGCTTCCTCTGTTTTTATGATGGACATAAGGCTTCCTCTGTTTTTATGATGGACATAGGGCTTCCTCTGTTTTTATGATGGATATAGAGCTTCCTCTGTTTTTATGATGGATATAGTGCTTCCTCTGTTTTATGATGGACATAGGGCTTCCTCTGTTTTTATGATGGACATAGGGCTTCCTCGGTTTTTATGATGGACATAGGGCTTCCTCTGTTTTTATGTTTTACATAAGGATTTCTCTGTTTTTATGATGGACATAGGGCTTCCTCTGTTTTTATGATGGACATAGGGCTTCCTCTGTTTTTATGATGGACATAGGGTTTCCTCTATTTTTATGATGGACATAGGGCTTCCTCTGTTTTATTATGGATGGAGGGCTTCCTCTGACTTAAATGGGAAAGAGGGCTTGCCCTTTGTAAGAGGGGAGAGGGCTTCCACTGTTTCTTTTAAAAAACCATTCTGTATAAGATAAATGGATTGGGGTGGGGGGTTGGGCACATATTTAAGGAAGAACAGTTTTAACCTACAAAATCTCTGATTCCCCCCCCCCCCCTACCGCATGTTTCCACGTAGATAAGTTTCAGCAACTGTCATCTATAATATATCTCTGTACAATTCCTATGTGTTTCCACGACACTTGTATCCTTCCAGTTTGAACTTTACAACTTTCGACACGAAAATCTTCCCGCAAATATGGATTTTATGCATTCTAATGTAAGGGCCAAAAGTTTTTAAGTGTAGCTTGCTAAATGTTTCCATGTGTGAGTTGGAACATCCGATTTCTGTTAACCTCTAGGCAAAACTTAAATCGATGAAGTTTGTTTTTTTTAAAAATGTTTCCGAAAGAAGGAATTTATAAAAAAATCAATGACTGATGAAAAGTTCTAGTTAAAAGGTAGCTAGAAGCAACTGCTTTTGATAGGCATGAAACTTTTAATGGGCATAGAACTTTTCCTCCCCTAGTTGATTCTTTTATGGAATTTCGTGATCTGCAGAATGAATAAATAGAGTAATACTCACTGTCTGTATTGATCAGTGCATACACTAAGGATGCTAGTTATGGCGGTTTTTACTGGAGCAGAGATAGAACAAAGAAGAATATTGTATCGTTTAGATGTGTTGTTATTTCCAGTAGAGATAGAACAAAGAAGAATGTTGTATCGTTTAGATGTGTTGTTATTTCCAGTAGAGATAGAACAAAGAAGAATGTTGTATCGTTTAGATGTGTTGTTATTTCCAGTAGAGATAGAACAAAGAAGAATATTGTATCGTTTAGATGTGTTGTTATTTCCAGTAGAGATAGAACAAAGAAGAATGTTGTATCGTCTAGATGTGATGTTATCTCCAGTAGAGATAGAAAAAGAAGAATGTTGTATCGTTTAGATGTGGTGTTATTTCCAGTAGAGATAGAACAAGAAGAATGTTGTATCGTCTAGATGTGGTGTTATCTCCATTAAGGATAGAACAAAGAAGAATGTTGTATCGTTTAGATGTGTTGTTATCTCCATTAGGGATAGAACAAAGAAGAATGTTGTATCGTCTAGATGTGGTGTTATCTCCATTAGGGATAAACAAAGAAGAATGTTGTATCGTCTAGATGTGGTGTTATCTCCAGTAGAGATAGAACAAAGAAGAATGTTGTATCGTTTAGATGTGTTGTTATCTCCAGTAGAGATAGAACAAAGAAAAATGTTGTATCGTTTAGATGTGTTGTTATCTCCAGTAGAGATAGAACAAAGAAAAATGTTGTATCTTTTAGATGTGTTGTTATCTCCAGTAGAGATAGAACAAAGAAGAATGTTGTATCGTTTAGATGTGTTGTTATCTCCAGTAGAGATAGAACAAAGAAAAATGTTGTATCTTTTAGATGTGTTGTTATCTCCAGTAGAGATAGAACAAAGAAAAATGTTGTATCTTTTAGACGTAGTGTTTTTAAACTTTTCTCGGGGAGTCAGCCGCCGTATCTTCACTTCCATATTTTCCCCACACCCCCCCCCCCCCCACACACACAAAGTTGAAATCCCTGTATCCATGTCATTAAGGCATATTGGTGATATGGTGTTGGGCCATATTTCCAAGATCTTGGGCACACGAAAGTTTGATGTGGGCAGTATCACGCCTGGCCCCATTTGCCTTCCCAGATTTCTCTGATACCATTTTATTTAGAGGCTAGATACATCCCCGGGGAGGGGGGGATATTTTTACTTTTGTATCAAACAAAATATTATTGATATGAGATAAAGTATTTCAACAGTAACTCTTTAGGTCATATTAGTATTATGGTGTATAAACAGGGGCTGAATAAAAAAAAAAACCAACATCATTTCTTGCTATAAAACTTTATAGTCGAGTGGTGGACATTTGCAGTAGAGATATGTTTGCCCTTCGTCTTTAGGTACCTTTTCGTGAAAGAACTCCAGCGAGTTTGGAAACACGATATAGCCAAACCAGATCCAAGATATCTGCTGTCTTGGAAGCGTGCACGAGAAGGAGCAGTGCGCAGATATTCATCGGAGTGAAGAACCAGTGTGGGGGCCAAGTGTCCGTCACTTCGGGTCGTGCTTGAATGACACAGGAAACTTTAAAAAAACGGAGGTCTTTCGGTCACCTGTTCGATCAAGTTCACAGGTGTTGTAAAGCCGTGTGCGAATTAAACAAAAAAGTTGTATAAACAAGGTATGACATTACTAACAAGGTAAAACTTGCGACAGAAACAAACAAGTAATTAACAGCAAACAAAATAAAATGAAAGAATAAATCGATCACAATCATGATGGTCATCATCATCATCATGTGCATTCTCCCCGGGCAGTTTGACGGCAATGGGTCTTCAGTTTTCTCTGTCCCGTGTATTCACAGTGTACTCCACCAAACTGTATCTACTTCATCAAACTGTATCTACTCCACCATACTATATCTACTCCACCATACTATATCTGCTCCACCACACTGTATCTACTCTACCATACTATATCTGCTCCATCAAACTGTATCTACTCCACCATACTATATCTGCTCCATCAAACTGTATCTACTCCACCATACTGTATCTGGTCCACCAAACTGTATCTGCTCCACCAAACTGTATCTGCTCCACCAAACTTTATCTCGTCTGCTCATCTGTATCATGGCTGTGCTCTTATTCGTTTCTTTTTCTTTCACTTTTATCTCAAGTGTAGTTTTCATTACCGCGTTAATGGTAAACTGAGGCGTGTGATTCAGTTATATGTATACAAAAGATAGAAAGGATGAGGAACGTAGGTAGAAGAGAGTAGCAGAAAGTATGACGAGCATATATTAATGAAGAATATACAATACTCCAGTATTTCGACAAATGCCTTTGTCAAGGACCAAACAAAAAAAAACACATTATATAAATACACGAAAAAATTGGGACCCCCGTCCCCGAAAAACTTAGCTTTTTAGTATCTCCCATGTAACAGATACAACATAACTGAACCGCACGACCTTTAGACACACCTACTAATCTTTCTTATTCCCGTTTCCATGCTATTAAGGAATATCGAGGATACGGTGCCCGTATTTTCATAACCTTCGGCACATGAAAGTCTGATGTGGTCAGTATCACGTCTGGTCGCATTAACCTTCTCAGATTTCTCTGGTACCCATTGTTAGAGTCTGGGTGGTCTCCGGGGCTTTTTTTTATGTGTACCAGAAAAACATCCCACTGCTGGGACTTGAACTCGGTACCACCACATTAGTACACAGAGTGTCCAACCACCCAGCCACCTAGTCAGTCATTTGCATGTCCCTTGCGGAACTTTGCCTCCCTAACAGCTCTCCTGTAGGCCTCTAGGTTGTGAGCAAGATGACCTGCTGCTGGTGCATCCATCCACAGATCATCAACGATGTCTTGCAGCCATCTTCGCCTTGGTCTTCCTCTCTCTCTTTTTTCCAATTATGTATCCTTCCAAGACGGTCTTCTCTAAATTCTCATGACGTTTAATATGTCCACAATATTTAAGTTTTCTCTCTTTAATCTTCTTTACTGGCCAACCTTCTTCAATGTTAATTTCTTGTAATATGGATATATTTGTTCCATTTTTTGTCCATGATATTAGAAGAACTCTTTCTGTAACATTTACATTCAAAGGCATTTATGTGTTTCTCAGCTGTTTTGTTAAGTGTCCAGGTCTCACAGGCATATGTTGCGATGGGAAAGATGCACGCCCTTAAAATTCTTATTTTTGCAGTTTTGTCCGTTCCTCTCCAGATGTCATCCTTTTTTTTAACTAGTCTTGCTTTTCATTAACTATCTTGTCGAGTTTATTGAAAATATGATGAAAAAAAAACACACACACGCGCGTAACGAAAGCAGAGTGTTGTAGAGAAAGAAAAGACGATAACCTAGAAATAGTAAATATGTTGCGGTCTTTGCTTTCATATCTCATCTCCCATCGTGGCTTTGGGAAGGAACACATTTTTACAAATAGGAAACAACTTTAAAGTAACAGAGAGCAGTATTGTAATGTAGGAAACAACTTTAAAGTAACAGAGAGCAGTATTGTAATGTAGTAAACAACTTTAAAGTAACAGAGAGCAGTATTGTAATACGAGACTTGAAAAGGGGGTAGGTTGCTGGCGCAGCTTTAACTTGGTAAGTCTATCTGAAGTAGATGCGTCTCCATGGTGACGGAGCTTGGGTGAAAAGCTTTCTTCTGAAACCTTCCACTCGATGAATTCACAAAGTAACTATAGAAAACAAGTTATTTGTCTCACTGCTCCAGTATCGACATGCCCAGATAGAGAGAAAACTTGAGGCCCCTCACAAACACACAGAGAGAGAGAGAGAGAGAGAGAAGAGAGAGAGAGAGAGAGAAATAACATGCTTGATGAAAGCAGTAAATAAGACAAGATTAACCAGCGTGATACAAAAGAAGTCATTGGAGCTATCATAAGACCAGCAACGGATGCTACAAGCTAATATATTGAAAGACAAAGAAAGGTCTCATTTAGGCGCCTGATGAGAATGAATCCTGACCATCCAGAGGCACAACTATACCACACTAAGCTCCAGCAACATTCCAGAGGTACAACTATATCATACTAAGCTCCAGCAACAGTTCAGAGGTACAACTATACCATACTAAGCTCCAGGAACAGTCCAAAGGTACAACTATACCATACTAAGCTCCAGGAACAGTCCAGAGGTACAA